>CAAKMY010011332.1:0-10665 GCA_901111285.1 Corrigiola litoralis
TATATATATATATAAAAAACTTCGCCCCTAGTTGTACAATTAACTAAATAATATGATAAATCTGCCAAACTCATTATACTTTTCTTCCTTTACCGATCCTATACCAGTATACCCTCTGTCAAAAAAAAATTAAAAAAAAATTGAAGATCCTATACCCATGTTTTTAAAGCCCCCACGGATTGTCAGTAGAACGTTGTACACCTATGTACAGGGAGAAAAAGGACTCAGCCCTCCAACTCATATACATTAAAATAAAGGGAACATATATAATGACAGTACAGTAATTTTGTACTCCAATAGTAGTGTATATTCCTTTCTGAATTTTCAGAGTGACAAGACGTGAGATTTGAGATAGTGCGACTCACGGGGGAAAATAACTGCACGGTAATGCAAATTTTTGCTGTTGGCGTTATCGACTTGTTGAATTTTGGTGTCTGGTTTCTGCTATTAAAATGAAAACTGAGTACTAGTGCTATTGTGAGGTGTACCATTATAACTCAATTCAATTATCAAATAATTCTGAATTTAACACAAAACCACTGGACAACCGGATACCATGATTCATAGTAGACCATCAACGTTTTGGGAGCTAAGAATGCCTAATGAAGACATACGAAAAATAATTGATGTGGACAGTGGATAGCTACTAGCTAGTTATAAGTTGTGAACTTGTGATTGTAAACTAGGCTGTACACACGTAAGAGTTTATGCACCGTTTTCTTTAGTTGATCACACAGTTTGTCCATGGAATCAAATCGAAGGTACAAGCTCATGAGTCCATTTCTTTACGTTAGGTAACTTCAGGATCACCCATTCACCCGTGACAAATATAATCTTAGTATCTTACACAATAATATCTTCATTATTTGCCAAATTTAGGGTGACGTTTATGCACCTTATCGTTACATTACATACTACTTCGCGAGAGCTTAATGCAACTTAATGGAGCGTGGTACGAGTCATATAATTTCCTGTTGCCGATACCTTGTTAGTCATTCTAGAGATGGCAGCGGTTTTAATCTTCTAACAAAGTTGGTTTCCCAGGGTTAAGGGGTGCTCTAGTGGTCTAGAGCGTAGTCTTTCAAGCAAAAAGTTCGGTTCATTCTGGAGTATCGACGTTTTATTGTGCTCCCTCCAAGACAATCAACAAGAAAGAAAATGGTTTTGTTATGAAAGTGAATTATATCATCAGTGTTTTTATTTACGGGAGATGTAATAGCACCTCCAATACATCTCTAACCTCCACTTTTGCAATCTCCACCTATACCAAACAAAAACTATACAATTGTATAGTAGTCACTGCACATCAATATTAAAAGGAAGTGCACTCTGAGTTTAAAATTCTTCCTACTGCAACTTTACACAAAAGATTAATTATTTACTTACCATTTTCCTAATTTACAAGTCACTGTAGAACCTGGTCGTCAAATAAACTGAAAATTTCAGCAGCAGATCTCAACGAACAAATCGTACATCAGTGCTTCAATGCTCCTAGCCAAGTCCCCCAAAAGTTAGCTGTAATCTTCCATACTTCCACCTTTGCATGTCACTGTAAAAGCTGTTCAAATCAACTGTGAAGTTCAGTATCACATTTCAACAAACTCATCGTCCATGTCTGACTCGTCATCCCAGTCTAGTTCATATGAATTAGCTTTATTCTTCAACTCTGTCAGTCCAGTCAGATTCTCCAAATATGTGGAGGGGTCGTTAATTGCCTTCAATATGAAATCCATTCCATTCTTCTGGAATTCAGACACTACCTGGAATCATTCAATTACAGAATGCACAATTCAGAACAGCAAATGAAAGAGGCCAAATAGAGAACAAACTCATGTTCTAATAATTTAATGGTCAATAATTGGTAAATGGATCAGATTCACACTACTTTAGAGGAAATCAAGGCTCCCAGAAAGCAATTATCTAAGGAACTCTTCAAATGAACTTCACAGACGTATAGATAGCAAGTAGAGTTATTCCGAAAAATAAGCTCGCAGGAAAAATAGAACTTCAAAAGTAACTATCATTTGAAGGTGAAAATGAGGGTGAATCCATCAGCTACAGAGTTGAAGGGATAAAGCTTGGCACATCGTCCAAAGGTCCCAACACTAATTTAGAACAACTAACACAGAGTTACTGACTAGAAATTGAGAAGTTGTACCATGAGTTGCACAAAAGACAAAGCAAAAAGCAAAAATAAGGAATATAATTTCTTCTTGGAGTTTAGGACTCCATTTGTTACTCATCATTTACAAAGCACAGATAGAATATAAAGCACAACGATTAGTACACACAGAAAATTAAATAAATTAGTTTGTGTTCGGTATCAACTCTAGTTTTAAAACTACAAATAACTTTTTGGAGAGCGACGTGACATCTAAGTCAAACAAGTAAAGAGATTTGTTCATTGATAAGGAAAAGATTCCTACATTGGATGTTTCCAGGAATTCTTGATATCATAGGCAGCTTGCCACAAGCATCCCACCGTAAACCCGATTTTAGTAGTGTGCAATAGGTTTTTCAAACGGCTACCACAAACTGATTAAGTTTTTGATTTTACAGGTGTTAGCATTCTACAGATTTTGCCTTGATATTTTCCGTACCCACCTCAACCAACCCCATCCATCTGTAAACACACCCTTACAGGTAAGTCATACAGTCATAGCATCGTTTTTGCATTGCCACGTCGCAAGGAGGATTTGGGGTTGGTTGTATGAGCTTAATGTGATACCAACATCCCCTTAATATTAAAAATTATAAACTTAATGTAATACCAAACATCCCCTTAATATATGCTATCCAAGGTTTTACTTACATACACATCCTTTGTGCAACCTACTTTACATTCTTCCAAACAAACACCAAGACACCACTGACTATGTAATGTACCTATAGCTGGCACACCTGACTCGACCTCACAAACCCAGTACAATCCGAGAAATCAAAGCCCCACCCAACCCGATGCTAAGCCAAAATTTCATACAACCTTAAGATCAGACCCCGAAACCAATCCAAGTTGACCCCAAAACCAATCATACCTAAAACATGCAAGGACTCGATTGAACTCAAAATTGATTGAAGCATAGATAATGCTCATTGAAAATGATGTAAGGTTTTGTTTAGATAGTAAAGTTTATTCAGTTTCATCAAATTTGATATATATTGTTAAACAAAATGTTATTGGTTTGATATAATAGAAGAGATTGATTCCACGAAAAATTTATTCGACACAAAAGTGACCTGCAAAAAACCCGACCAGAAAGAATAAATTGCGCGTTGCAACCTACAATCGACCTGGAGGTTGCCAATGATCCGAGTTGACCCAAACCTGAGATGACTCAGCCCAAGATGACCGGACCCGTAACCAACCTGATCTACCAGATGATATTAATGTGTTTATCACCACGCCTATTCTAGTACCACTGGTTGCAAGTACCCAATGCCGATAATTAGCATCAGAAGTTGGTTAGAAAGATAATAACTCCTTGACTGCAAACATGAATTCACCGAGTTAACTCCCAAGTCCCAGCACACGTTGCAGTTTACAAGCAGTATATGGTGACATAATTTAATGACACTAAAGAGCAGAGCTTAAAACCGTTGTAGAAAAGTAGGTATTGACTCAGAAAAACCACCAAGAGGACACGGTATATACTGAATAAAGGACCAATGGCGACCGCATATTATGAAATCAGAAATCACTTCAACCAAAGCCAAACAGCAGATAGTACCTGTCTGAAATTTTCTATACATAAGTACTCATATTGAGTATCACTTTAAAGATTGAGAGCAACTCTTTCCTTCCCTACTTTCTGGTGACATAGCAAGTCACTCACCATTTTTTCTATTCAGTAATTAGACAGCCCAAGGCCCAGCCTCCTAGGAGATGGAGGCAGGGAGTGTAATGGAAATCTGGCCCTTCAAGGAAACTAGGAAGCCTAGAGAAGCAACTTTTAGAGCAGTGTCTATAAGTTTAAGGAACACCAAGGCGGTAGGATCTTTCGAGTCTTATGGTGAGGTGCAGAGCAAATGTGCTCGCCTTAAGTGAGGTGCATACTGGGATATTACTTATCCTAGTCATAAATTCATAAACCGAAAACTAGTAAACTGCTCTGAACTTTTTTAAGTTTCCTTTCTATTGCTCTTGTAAAGCCATCATGGATATCTAGGGTTAACGCATATATATATGCACCTATAGTTACACAAGAACATACAAAAGAAATATAAAAAAAATAAAGCAAAAGCCCATCAGCCGTCAATTTAAATGAAGCGCAAAAGCAATGCCTGCATGTCGGGCGCCTCATAGCGCATTATAGAGCCTCACCAAAGTCGCCCAACATTGAACTAAAAAGCGATAGAGCTTCAGCACAACCTTTCTATACACTGTTTTAGAGAGACACCTAACCAACCAACCAACCCCCCTCCCAACCATGAGGTTCAAGTTAATGAACTCGATCCGCCAACTTCCAATCTGAAGTGGGAGCTCTTACCACTTAACATTCACGGGTTCTAACCAGATGTTTAATTTCCGAACACCCACTACCCCCCCCCCCCTGCAGGGAAATGGACAATAGCTTGCATCTGGGCCTCTGAAAAACAAAAGATAAAAAGAAAATACCAAGAAAAATAGGTATGATTAAGAAAAGATACATGTAGTATGTATCTGACATATCACCACCCTTTTTAAACATTTGCCACCCAAGGACACACACACTTCCCTTAGTCTTAGCCCTTGCTGGTTGAATATAAATTGTTAATTTTCAGATTGATTTCAGGCATCAAAAGTAACGAATTTTGGACCCTAGTACTTGATGAAAAATCCATCTCAGTAAGTATCTGCAGAGATTTACTTCTGAGACAGAAAATGAGGAGAAGGGGCTGAGGGGAAGGGCATGAACAGAAGAAGGGGAGAACAGAAGGGAGCAAATCTGACAATGATAATTGAACTTACAATTTTACTGCATGCAGTGCAACTGTTGGAAGCATGACCAATAAGCGTCATCTGAGAAAATTGAGAAAGAGAGCCTCTAATTTGGTGTGGTGTTATGCCAAGAGGTTGCTCAGAGCTTTCACTCCCACTTACATCGGAATTTTCAGCAGGTGCATTGATCCTGAGCATAAGCAAACATTTAAGTTGTTAGATAAAAATAGAACTCTGTGGTGGATTCCAAATACTTCAAATAATCGGTTGAAGTTCAAATAGAACATTGTATCATACAATAACATGTAGAAAATGACACGCAACAGAACAGAAGGAAAAGCAAGATGAGTAAATGCTCTTCTTAGACATATTGCAGAGTTCACAAGCCCAGCTAGGAAATATGTCTGTTTGGTCAAAGTTTCTCAGTAGCAATCAATTAAAATAAGCAATTACTCCAGATAAAAGATCATCAGAAGTTTACCTGAGAGGGTGATGTAGCAGTCCCACTAAAAGCTCAACCGCAAGAGCTGAAGCAACAGAAGCAAGACCTGGGCGAGTGACTGTGCATTGCTGGTCCAAAGTGCGATTTGCAGTTGACTGCAAAATATATACAGATAGCCATAGATGTATCGTCACAACTGATACTAAAAAAGAAAAACCTACATTAAATTAACATTTCATAATCATGATGAAGAACATTACATCAACTGGAGCAACCACATCATTGCAGAAGTAGCATCCCAGTCTTTGCCCATTATATTTATCCTCTGTGGATAAGTTACCCATTTCAGCAGACAAATCATTATCTGCTTCATGAGAGGAACTGACAGGACCAGCACCATGGCGCATAACCAAGAAGCTCTCAAAGCCCAGAGCAGCATCAATAGCAATCTACAAAACAAATGCCAACATCATAAGCAAGAAACCGAAGCATATTAACAGCAACATTATCAGAAGCTTTCAACTGCTCTCTCCGTTTCACAATATCAGGCGGCCTAAAATTTGTTTCATAATATAAGACCACTTATATTGCCAGTGCGTTAGCTAATACTTCTATTCTCATTTTACCAACTTTTCCTATCATCTACTCGATAATCTACCGTCTAAAAAGACATTACTCACACTATTAGACTTTGTCCTCTAACGAATAGGCTTCATTATATTTGTGCATAAACCAAAGTGGCCTTATATTATGAAACACAGGAAGTATAAATAACTCAGAATATTCTGTTCCCACCACAATTTCAGCAAGCAAAAGTCAGCAAATAATGCATCATTTGATATGAGAATTGTTTGCTTTCTCTCGTGATACAATAGAAAACTGATAAACAATGGGGTAACGAAAACGTAAAGAGACCAACCACAACAACCTAGTATAGAACCCACTCTAGGCGAGGTCTAGGGAGGTCCAAGATGTACGTAGCCTTAGCCCTAACTAATCAAGCATGACTAGTAGAGAGGCTGTCTCTGGCAAACCCGCATAATTTTGTATACAAGAGTTAGTTAATGAAGTAGTTGGTTGCAAAAGTGCAATAATTTGTACATTGAGCGTCTTTTTACCCTTAAGTTAATAGATGATACAATAGGTGATAATTAGAACCATAAAGAGACCATTTTGACATTATAGAACCAGTGGAAGCCACCTTGTCCCGTAAATCCGTAATTCACCGTATGTCACAAGGAGAGATCATTACTTATGGTGAGGGAAGACAACAAAATATAAACTTTCAACAGTTGGAGCAGCCCCCCTCCCCCTTCCCTCCTTAAAAAAAACATATCTACCACCAATTTCCCAACCCAAATATTTCTTCTTCAAAACCATACCCACCATCCAGTGCTTGCACAAAGGGATAAGAGGAAAGATAGATTCACTCTGTGATGTGAGATAATGCAAAGAACTTCAGTACCAAAAGGGACAAATGGACAATTAATATAAGTAATGAGTGTTTTATTTTAGTTTTTTTTTTTTTTTGGGCAGTTTACAAATACAGGATATGACTTCCAAATCCCTGTAATTATGTCAGAAGACAGAAATCAATGAAAAAGAATAAGTTACTGCATCAGAGAACCTTGTTAGCACTAGCACAGAGGAGTGCTGGAAGCCATCTACTTTCCCTTGTATCAGTCAATAAGAAAACCACATCATGAGAATTAACCAACTCCTGCAGCTGTCTGCAATCATCCAACATCTTCTTTACTTCTTGAGCAGACACAGGATGCCCAGGCATTGGGATGGTCATCACAACCTCTCTTGCATCCTGATATGTAGGAAGATAAGTCACAAATCCGGAAAAACAATATGATTACATAAAAGAAGAGGACAACTTATAAACCCAGATATGAAAATAATGATTAAAATGGGTGACATGAAATGTGAGGAAGCAAACTGTAAGATAATTTACCACGGCTGGGCAAATAGACTTCAGACTTTTTACTGCAGCTGCAGCTTTATATTGACCAACATCATTCATTGTATACAAGGATTGCCTCAGTAGATTAGACATAGCCACCTTGCCATTATCTAGTAGGGTGATCTTTCGCACACCCCAAGGCTGCAAAGATACTGAAATTTAGATCTTGCCTAAAGAAGGATATGTAAAAGCATACATATTTATCAAAGACAGTAGGCAAATACCATTAGTAGGCGAGCAACCTGGCATCCTAGAGTGCCTGCTCCAATAAGAAGACATTTAGTTTCAGATAACAAGCCTATGTTTAGAGAAGGTAAAGCACGCCATCTCATTAATTTTAGATTCAAATCTGCAGCAGATTCAGCCAACCTGTAACATAGACATGAGTAACAAAAGACATCAAAATGACAAAACGCCCACAATTACTAAAGCATAATAGCGTGGGGCAAGATGACATGGACATCATACCTAGCAGGATCCATGGATTCAGCAAGGTTAATAGATCTTTCTATCTTTTTCTCTCTGTCAACAATTTCCCACCCAACAGTTTTAGGAGCATGATTGTTTGCAGATTCTACATAGAAGAGTAGTCTTCAGTTTGACAGCAGAGTATAGAAGCCTAGGCCTACGAAAATAAATAAAACGACAAATTCAATATCAAACAAGAGATGTCTTATCAACACTCTACCTTGTGGAGATATCTGAGCTTCACCAACAAGGGACAATCCCATATCTGCAAACCCACGATTCTCTCGATAGCAAAAAAAGTTCACAGTGTTCAGGTTCCATCTTGAATACAGAAAAGCAAGGAGGTTGCGAAGAGGCCACCCAGGATGGTTGGGCACATGACATGGATCATAGAAGCCAAACAAGATCTGCAAGTTAAGGAGTTTAAACATCCATGTAGGAGAATTTGGTGCTCTGCTACTTAATTTACTAAAATGGAAGTCCCTCGCTCAGGTAGAAAAGTAAATCTACGGAGAAGTTCCAGAAATTTGCCAGACCTTATTATTGTCCTGTTGACAAGATTTCCACTCGCTAAGATGCAGAAGTCTAGCATTTGAATTTGAGTCAACTGTAACAACAAAGAAGGGAACCCCTACACAGAAAATTGGTTTTGTAATAAACAGAAACAAAATACTAAAAACATCGACAGAGTACAATTAAAGAAATAACATGAATCTCAATGTAGAAAAGGGTCTTTACCTGTAGTGTTGGCTGAGCTACGCCATTCATTGCAGGCAGCTGACAAGGACTCAGCCTACAATATCAACAAATATCAAACAGAGAACAACGGTAGAAGAACACAACAAGATTCACAATGAATTCACATTTCTGACACCTCTTTTAAGCTGAACCACTTCGAAGCAGGCTTCAGAACAACCAAAGTAGCAGGAGGATCAAGCACCAAAGCAGGGAAAGCAACAGCATAGTGGAACTCCCATTTCTTAAGGTCAGCAAATGATATTAGAAGAAAACTCATAAGTTTTGTACAATCATTCTCTACTTCTCCATTATGAATGTCAGCCCACATCTGACAGACGAACAAACGAACATAAACCAAAAGATGTCAAAGCAATTGCAATATAGGCATGAAAATTAAGTATTGACCATTAAAACTTTTTTCATTAAGATTCACACCTTTTCAGCTTCTTTCTTCAACAAACTTTGTTTGTCAAGATCACTGAACCCTTCTATCGTATTCATGTTATAAAGTGTTCCAGGAACAGCACACCTGTTCCTATTTACTAGGTTGACATTTGTTGATGTTGATACGTCACTGGTTTCGGATGGCAAAGATTCCGAAAGAAGACTTAAGTTGTTTGACACTCCCGAACGCGAACATGGAGCAAAAAAACCTGCAGAAATGGTTTTTTAAAATAAGTCCTCCGCCAAATCAATCTTTCACAGCTATAACCGCCAACGAAAGGGGAGAGGAGAAGCCGGTAAAGACGGCAAAGCAGCAAGAGTTATATTAGAGGGTTGACATTAGACTAGCGACCTTGCCCTCCCCCTTCTCTTACATAAATTATCTAAATTGAAATTTTGAGACCCAATCCTTTCCTTTAAAATCAATTTGACCAGAATATGCTAATTTCAGTCGAAAATAAGGTTACATTACACTAACTACTGGTAATATGCATTTCCACCAGCTGAAAAAAAAGTCAACATTTATTCCTTTAATCAGCTAACAACAACGAAACAAGACATTAACCATCTTCCAAAGAAGAAGTCTAATATTATGCAATTTATGCTTGTCCATTATAGTATCCATATACCCAACCAAATAATATTGGAAGTCTTGTATGAGACCGTCTAAGTTAAAGACAGGTCACTTTTTGGCTAGAAGCGATTACTTTCATTACAGTAGTAATAAAAAGTAATTACTTTAACTCAATTTACGACTAACCCTCTTTTTTGATACTTTGTGTCGATATTAATCTCCGAAAAATAGAGCATAACCTTTCTACCATCATAAAAGCTTAACCTTCAGCATCACTTAACCTCAAAATCTCAACTTTCTACAATCACAAACTAGTCTTATGCACATGCAAATTCACATAATCAAGTTTCTACACTACCATTAACAACTTCCAAATTTGCATAATCAATCAAAAAACATTCCCCAACAAAAGCGATCATTGACAACCATACACTCTAACAAGCATTTTTTTGCATCTGGGTAATCATGATCATGCTATATTATAAAAATCCACCCACCAAAAAAATATAAACATACAAAAAAAACAAAATAAATCAACTGTCCAACTAATAAAAATTACCAGTAATGGGCACAGCAGATTGATCAAGCCCCCAATGATTGAGCTTCAAAGACAACAATTTGTGCCAAAACCCCTCATCAATCAAACTATGAAAAGATATAAATTTCAACATTGACCCACTTTCACTTTTCTCAACAACTTTATTATTCTCCATTATAAATTTTCGAAATATGGTTTTTTTTCTTTTGGTTATAATCTTAGTTTGAATAAATTTTGCGGGGTCTTTGATTTCAATATATATGTGGGGAACAGAAGTGGAATAATTTGTACTTTAACTCTTTTGTAGTTCTGTTCTGTTCAGTAGTCAGAGTATATGTAGACTTTGAGTTTGAGTTTGAGTTTGAGATGAGATTGACTTTAAGTTTGGGGTAGAAAAGGTGTTTTCTGTTTCTGTTTCTGTTTTGTTTTATTTTATTTTATTAGTTTTTTTTCTCACTACAAGTTACCAAAAAGTACTTCAGTTTAAACTTCATATTTTTTTTGTCAGTTTTTTACTACACATATTGTGAGCTACACAGGGGCCAAAAAAAATGCTCATTTGTCGTAAAACTTA
>CAAKMY010011386.1:0-18598 GCA_901111285.1 Corrigiola litoralis
TATATATATATATATATACGCTGAATAGTCATGGTTTATCTCTACAAAGATCTAATGCTTCGCAAATCACGATTATCTTCAGGAAGAAGATAGTGTCCCCCCCCCACAACCTCTCTTTCCTGCATTTATTTATACCATTGTGTTGGGCATTGATGTCATGGTCTGTTAGCTGGTAAGCAACATGCTAATCTGTCTGGCCATCTATCACTATTCACTAGTAATAAAGAGAAAGTAGTACTAAGGTATGCAGCCATTTCCAAAGTTAAAGAATTCATTGGATTTCTTTTTTGTATGACTAATAAAAAAAAATGATAGTGGCTAATCATAATCAAGTGTCTCCTTACTACCCGGAGCTCAGCTGTATGTCTTAGCTAGTGGCATTCATAATATAATAGAATCCGAGAATCTTCACTTCAAGGACGATGATAGGGTGGTACCCAATTTAAGTGTCATTGATCCTCTCACCAGGGATTTGGTAGCCCCTATTGATAGGGGATCATAATAATAATATACGAGTATGTGATATGGTGGTGTCCAATTTAAGTAGCGTTATGCATAGTAGGAAATGGCATATATTGTGCAACGATATTGAAAGTTGAGAGACCGTAAACTGATTACTCATTTGTTACTGATCTTGACACATACATTTAGCCAGATCACTACATATGTTGTTATCAAGTACAGTATCAACAATTGCACTGAATAGCACACGCATACACACAAAAATACAAAATGAACCAATTATCTCCTTAAATTTCGTTATCAATGTTGTTTACTTACGCTAGCTCATAAAATACTAAATTGTAAACCCTTAATCTTCTTGTGAGCAACCTACATCCCAGATCAACCTATCACAAAGGCAAATGTTTAATAACATTAAACTATCTTTTCATGCTACAAACAATGCATAGTTCATCAACTTCTAATGATGTTATCTTTGTCATTGTGTCTTTTTATTGTGTATATACAAATACTTCCCATTCTTTGTCAATTCTTAGCATCCTTACATAAAACCCTTGCACTTTACTATTATCTTTTTCTTTCCTTTGCCTTCTTTTTCCAGGCCACTTTTAATCTCATGATCTAATCTTTGTGAGTATATTTCTTTATTATCCTTTGAACTTTATTTGATAGAAACATATATAAAAAGTTGATCACTAAACATGAATAGAACCAATAATGGAATTTCTGGTACGCACCAAGCTTGCGCAGCATGCAAGCACCAAAGAAAGAGGTGCACGGACAAGTGCATATTGGCTCCATTTTTCCCAGCCGAGAAAGGACGTGAGTTCCAAGCAGTTCATAAAGTGTTTGGTGTTAGCAACGTACAGAAGATGGTGAGACACCTTCACAACGACGAGGACCGAAAACGTGCAGCAGATTCTCTAGTATGGGAAGCTCTATGTCGTCAAAAGGATCCAGTTTTAGGCCCTTATGGCGAATACCGGAAAATGTATGATGAACTCAAAGTGTATCAAAGCCAACCTCAAGGCCATCACCAACCAGGCTCCTTAGTGACACAAAATGGGCATAGTAACGGGTCGGTCTACAAAACGGGTCCAGGGATGATAGGATGGAGTGTTAGTAGTAACGGGTCGGGTGCTAATAGTAGCAAGGTGAATTATGCTGGGGGGATCAACGAGACCGTTGCATTGGTTGACTGTATTAGAGCTCAATGTGGCCCGGTTATGGATTCGGGTTTGTTTAGAAGCTATGGAGCTCAAAATGACTTGCATGGAACAGAGAAAACCAGAGATGTTAATGTCGGTGCTATTGTTGTTCCTCCACAGCAGCATTTGCTTAATGACTTTAACCAGCATTACTATCTTCCAGGTGAATGACATGATTACATATGATTGAGTGAGCCAGCATAGTATAAACTTTCATTTACATTAGCATTATACTATGCAGATATACAGACGATGATAGCAGGGCATAATTGGGTGATACCTAATTTGTGCGTCACCCTCTCACGTGGATTTGGTGGATCCTAACAATAAGAGGGATTTTAATAATACATGTTGGGGGCAATGTCCAATTTCAATATCACTAGGTGGCGTTCAATTTAGATATCATTCGGTGGCGCCACCTTATTTTCCTAGAGAATTTACGAGTGATTACGGTTCAAGTTAATTTCTAAGAGAATTTACAAGTAATCACAACAAATAAATAAATATATTGCCTAACTAGGTACTCCGTTAGAGAAGTTCCTTTCTGCAAATGCATTGAGATGTCATGACATTGCACCAAAAAAAAATTGAGATGTCATGACTCATGACTATATGAGCATTTTATGAATAGTGGCATATCTTGTTAGTTACTCTACATAGAGCTTTGCATTCCATGACATAACAAGTACTCTGCACTTCATAGTCACACTTCTCAAGATTTATAAATGCTGAACTTCTTTGTACCAAAAAAAAAAAAAAAAATTGTCGAACTTCCCCCCATATAAGCTCACACTTTATTGCCAAATGCTAGAAAATCATCCATATCACATAATCTTAATGTAGACCTAGACTTTCCAATGTATATCCACTATATAGGACTCAATTAGTCAGGTCTCAAGTAATTATCTTATACTAACATTTTTCCTTGGGGACTCAATTTTATGGATGAATAGAAGCATGTATCTCTCGTATTTTGACTTTCGCATTAAAAAAAAATGTTATAACCCGTAATTGATTTTCTTTTGTTGGCAGTTCTATGTATATCTCTCTAATTATATTTCTAGTGAAACTTTGGTTCTTGATTGTAGGTCAGTTGAGTCCGCTGGATACAAAGTCGCTAGAAAGCTCGATTTGGGAAGCTGGATCGTAGAGCTCGTTTTTCTTCACTCACTATTAGTCTATTACAATAGACATTTTCACTTGTCTTATGATTGAATGAAAACCCCACATGTAACAATATCATGTTTTATTATAGATAGTAAGCTATTTAATTGATACAAATGCCCAATACCTTGCGCTTTTGTTAGGTGCTATGCACTCTGATGTACCCCATACTAATGTCTGCAAAAGCTTGGCATTTGTTATTCTTCTACATTTGCGAATTAGAACGACATTCAATTAATTAGACGGGTCGCATACAAGAGTTTCAATTCATCCATAACTAATTAGACAAATATGATTGATCTCAAACAAATTTGCACAACAATATCAGCTAAAATGCCAACATAGAACCAATTTCATTAATCCAGATTCACATTACAAACTTTACCCAACCAAAAAAACCATAAAATTAACTACAATGCAATAACCCCAAATCAAAACCTAAGCCCTCTCGCCCCTAATCCTCCTAGCCAACTGAATATCCTTGGGCATAATAGTAACCCTCTTAGCATGAATGGCACAGAGATTAGTATCCTCGAACAGTCCAACCAAGTACGCCTCGGCCGCCTCCTGGAGCGCGGCGACAGCGGAACTCTGGAACCTGAGATCAGTCTTGAAGTCCTGGGCAATCTCCCTGACCAGCCTCTGGAAGGGCAGCTTCCTGATGAGGAGCTCAGTGCTCTTCTGGTACTTCCTGATCTCCCTCAGCGCCACGGTCCCGGGCCTGAACCTGTGGGGCTTCTTCACTCCCCCGGTCGCTGGTGCCGACTTCCGAGCCGCCTTCGTGGCTAGCTGCTTCCTTGGGGCCTTTCCTCCGGTGGACTTGCGAGCGGTTTGCTTTGTACGAGCCATTGATTTTTGTGATTTGAGAGAAATGAAGGGTTTAGATCGAGTGGATACAGAGAGGTGGAAATGTTGTGGGTATATATAGGAATGTGAGGGGGGAAGGGGAGGAGTGTAGGGGAGATCTGGGGCGTTGGTTGAGGAGTTGTATCTACGGTTGAGGTTTGTTTTGAGGGAGGGTTCGCACGGATTGTGGATACGGATTGATGAGGTGGCGGAGTTTTGGCGGTACTTTTAGAATTTTGATTTTTGGTGAGTGCGCTTTGGCGCTTCTATGGATGGTGTGAATTTTGATTCAGACTTTTCGAAGTTTCGAGGGTTTTTTTGGCGTTTTGTTTGGAGGAAGAGAGCGTTGAGCACTTGAGCCCACGGATTAATTTATTTATGGTCATTTACGGTGTTTTGAATTACGGAGAAAATTAAATAATTATGACAAAAAATATACATTGTTTACCAAAGTTCTAGATAAATTATTTTTAATCTCAATGAGAGGTAAACTTCTATTGTTATGGTAGACCTCACAATCCGAAGCCACACCCAACACATCTTCCCTGAGATAACTACGAAGTTCTTGCTTAGAAGCTTGAACTACTGTTAACTTGTCCGTACACGCTACGCCTGTGTTAGCAAACCGATTCGCTACTCAATTCCCTTACCTGAAAACATGCTCTATTCGAGCTTTCCAATGTTAATTGCTTCATGACACGTTTGCGACAAAACAATATGATAAATTGTAGAGGGCCTTGTGGAGTATACTCTCCTTTCATGTATTTGACACGATTATTATTATCCAAGCCTACCACCACCTTGTGAAAGCCTTGAATCCACGTCAATTATGAGCCACGAGCCAAAGCAATGAGCCTTGCACGCATCACCATATGAGTTCCTTAATACCTTCCTACGTACTCTAGCTAACCTTGGATTATTGGCAATCTTATTATAAAACTATTTTTCCAAAGGAAGAGAAAAATACAAGTATAAAATGATCAAATAGACTAATTATGCATTTTTGTATGACATGAGTCAACAATACTACCCCTTTGCATCACCTTAAGGTCTTTGACCATGAGGCCTCGTAACAATATATTGAATTAGAGCTTGATAACCACTTTTGAGGATCGCTTTCTAATATCCGAACTCAAACGGTCAATCGGCCTACCGATCATGTTCCTTCCAATATTGCTTTTGTCTCTACTAACTTGGGAAATAGGATACCACAAAACGTCCACCTGCACAAGTCCACAAATTTTGACTATATCATCATGAGACCGAGCCTTCTTATATAGGCCCACCCTCTATTTGCACACAAGGTTAGCGTCAATATTCAACTTCACAACTCTTAGCCGGGGTGCATCCACCTTTGCACCAGCCTACTCGAACCATTACTCCCTTAACCGCCCTTCTTGTGAAGCTACACCATCAACTCATCCACACATATACGGTATACCCAACCATTTGATCCTTCTCCTCCCTCCAACTCTTCCTCGACACCCTCCTATTTCTTGCCCCTACATAGCCCAACACAACGTCATAAACTACTTCATCTTCAGGTGCAAATGTACCTCAAACCGACTCCACCCACTTCCTAACCCATCTAAACTCTATACGTTCTCTAATCCACCTCAAACCCACTCTTACCCCAAACCAACCTAATATGAACATAATCTCTGATAACATGAACACACTCCTCCTCCTTCTTAATTATGCCACATAGGCAAGACGCGTCAATGGAGCTTATCTTTCTAAGAAGGTCGAGCTTTCTGGGTAGCCCTTCACAATACCATCGTGAAAAATACTTTGACCCTATATAGAAGGTTTGTGCTTCAAATACATTTTATGCCACTAAAAATCCCACCTTGTCAATGAAGATGCCTCCTCTCTACGTGATTTGCCAAAAATGGAACGGTAAGTTGATTTCTCGAGAAATAGTTCACATGCTACTCCAACGCCCTATGCATCGTATTAACATCATCCCACATACTAGGAAGAATACTCCTCCGTCTCAATCATTTCCCCCATTTCATTTTCGACAAATGTACATATGAGGAAATACTAAGGAAATGTTGCTTATTTTGATTCTTAATTGGATTTTTCAAAGGTAAAAGAGAGAAAAATATTTTGTAATATCAAAGTGACAATTCGATGATTTAGCCAATAAAAGTGACATGAGAAACATGTTCCAAATCTGAACATCGATCCGTATGATCCGATTCGTGATCCGATTTTCATTTGAAGACGACAATCCAACATAACCCAAATTCCGAATGATCCGATCCGATCCGAGTCTGATCCGAAGTTAGCTAGACCCAATCCGAAATAATTCGATCGGAACTGATCCAATCTTTCGAAACTCTTTATAGTTCATACTTATTGGTAAATTGTATTTTAACCTTTTTATAATGAAGAATATTTATATATATTAGAGAAAATTATATTTATCATTAACTAACTAAACGAGTAAACTATTATCAGAATTATGACCGCTAACTAATCTTTGATTAGTATGTCATGCAAAAACAAGATCTCGATAAATCAAATAAAATGGATCTTGACGACCGGATCTGAGATGACCTGATATGTATTACCCAATTCGATCTGATTCGAAGTAATTTGAATTCAAAGTGATCCGATCAAATTCGAAACCGATATGATATTTAGGTCATCTGAATTGATCTGATCCGAATTCGATTTGATTGACCCGTTTGCAGAAAACTTAGTTGGATAAATATTCGGGATTCCACCTAATTTCTCTTTTACCTTAATCCAAAAACAACAAGGGGTACTGGCGTACTGCCCTATAATCCACACTCAACATCAACAGTATGTAAGACCAAGAGCCAAAAGCCATTGCCCGTTGGTAAGGGCACAAGAAGAGGCGTTGGAGTGACAGTGACTCAGTACCTTCAGTAGCGAGTTCAACGATCATGCTTCAAGTGCATGATTTCCCACAATGTCACTACTAGCTACTACCAATGTTACACGGAAATCGGTACGGGAATGGAAACGGGTACTGGTACCGTGGTATGGGTACGGGGAAACGAGAATTCTCTAAAATCAAGGGTACGGGTACGACAAGGAAACATTAAGAAAAGAGAAAATTTTGAAGAGAAAATAGGAATAATAAATGCAAGTATGTTCAAAATGAACTAATTATGTAGTCAAATATGTCAAAATTATAGTACTCTTTGTAGCCACAACAACTTACTCATTCAAATTTAGAGAAAATATTAGTAGAATATGCATCAATACGCATGTCAATATGAAGCCAAGTTTCCTAGGTGTTTCCGGGTTTATGGGTTTCTGAAACGGGTACGGGTACGGGAAACGGCAATGGTTAGAAGTACCCGTGCTTCATTGGCTACTACTGCAACACATTTCTGTATGACTTTCTTGCTGAATTTTCTTTCTGCCTTTCAACCCAAATTCGTACCTCATACGGGTTATATGCGAAAACGTGCAACTTTTTATCTCCTGGAAATGCACAGGCTTGATAATAACAGCTAGACTAGGTACTCTTTCTGCACAGAATTTTAAAATCCATGAAACTGTTTGAGAGTAGATTTTCATCCATTTGCATTATTTCAATTCTTTTTTGGAGTTTTATACTGCTTGACATGTTATGGGAAAGACATTCACTGCTTTATACAATTATACGTACTGCTAGCATTTGTAGATTGTGCTCCTCCTTCGCCCCAAAAGTGGATTATGTATTCGTTTCAAAATGATATGCTACATGCCTACATTGATGCTCTTATAGTCTTATACTCTTATGCGGTTATGCCATAATGACTCACCGAAAGGGATCTTTAAGCATTTATCATTGACATTATAGATTTATAGTGCTTCGTACCATACTACATTACTACCAATACTTTAAGAAAATGCCTATTGACACTTGACACTCTTCTATGGCTCTATATGAGAGTACTTTTTCCAACACACAAATACTGAAATACACAATATGATCACATGAAAGAGTGTAAGAAGACGATGATGGAGTACCAAAAGGAGGTCAGCAGAAATGTTGATTCAATTATTGTGATTGTGAGTCAAGTTTTTGGGTTGTCTCGAGTTCGAATCCTTATATACAACCCTTCTCCCCACAACCGTAGATGTCGCGATGTATCAAAAATATAGATGTTCCTTTATAATCTAGGACTGTTCTGCCTTAAATAAATGTCCACTGAAAGTTTACTTAATAGTTCTTTTGTTGCATTAATGTAATAAGGGGTAGAATCAAATAGTCTGTTTATTCTACAAGGTCACCTGATCGAAGACTTTGTGTATTTTTTTCACCCTCCAATATTCTGAATAGTCATCATAGGAACAAAGACAACCTTTAACCTAGTGGAACTTACCAATTGCAAAGTCTTCTTTTCTATGTCTATTCTTGATTTTTGTCAACCATACTGCTTATTCCCTTGAGTGAAAAAGAAAAAGAAAGGAAAAATTGCTACCCTAGTTGTTTACTTGATCTAAAGATAAATAAATCATATAAGTACTAACGACTTGATCACTTGAGTCGTGTACCAATCCTTAGAGTACTATGTCTATATATGTATCTTGGATCAATCATTGTACGTTGAATTGGTGAATATATTCTCTTAGCGGCTGTTTAATTATGGAACCAAGGCTTTTGAAGTCCATGTTACAATGTTATGTCATCACTCATCATGACGAAACTAGCTAGTGGCCTAGTGGGTGTTGTGCATGATCATATATTCATATCCAACTCAAGTTTCAAACAAATGAAGTTTTGACAAAATATAGCTTTTAGACCAACCTACCAGACAATAGCACTCTCAATATAATGTTTCTGTTGGGTCTATATCAGTTCTCATGATTAAGTTGGGCAATACACTTAACCCCCAAGCCCCAAAGGACCCTAAATGAGGTTAATTTGGTGAGAATTTGTTCTCATGAAGTCATGATACATTATTTTGATCATGAATAACTGGGTTACATCCTAGACCTCCCGAGACCGAGCATTTTGTGGGAGCCATACTAGGTTGTTGTTGTGGATAAGTGGGTTACATGGGACAGAAAAACACCGCCTTATGCTTTATCCAAATTTAAGCGTTTCAATGTTTAATTTTCTAAGACGTATAAATTCTCTACGTATTTTACTCATCATAAAAATACTTTCTGGTTCATCTTCGCTTATCCGTACTCCCTAGGAGGCTAGGAGCAGTTTAAAAATAATTCAGTGAGCATTTGTTTATTGGTGTTGTATTGGGTGGCAGATATAGAAGGAACATGAGGTAGGATTGATATAGTTTCGTAGGAAAAAGTAGAAAAATGGTAGAAAAATCGTATATTTAGTGAAACTAATAAAATTGTTACACTCTTTTTAAATCTTGGATCCGTCCCTGGTTGTATGGTTGGATTCTCTCTTCTATATGGTTCATTGTCTCAAAGAAAGTTCAATAATTTGTTATTGTTCGAATCTTGGAGCACATTCTGCGAGCACTGAAGATTCTTCTAAACTATTATCTGGTGGATCGTTCATCATTACAATTACTTTGTGTAGGAAGAATCGTTCATTCTTATATAGTGCCTACTTACGGCTAGGAAAAATTAAGTGGTTGGTCTGTGACGTCTGTCTGCTTTGATTTGGAATTGGGTGCATTTTAGAATGCGAAGAAATTTCTCGGTGCTTTCATGTTATACCGTCATTTGTTAGCAGCAACTTGTCATTCATAGATTTTTATATATCACGGTCACCTTTGACTATAGTCCATAGTATTAATTTGCAAATAGCAATCCATGTAAGTTTGTAGAAAGGGTCATGAGTTTCAAATTGATATGGACCATTGTGCTTGTTATCTTAAAGTTCCAATCCGTCTGTAATGGATTGTTTAAGTTCCTTTCAGCAAATTGTTTATTATTTTGGATGCAAGTGCCTAATATAGTATGATAGTGATAGTTGTAAGTTTGTAACCTGTAATTTTCATATTGCGAAAGGAGGCAAAAATTAAAGGATGTTTATCAAGTTGAGTGTGCTGTAATAGGATAGAAAGTCTTGTATGAGACCGTTTAATTTGTGTTTATAGTATAGGAGGAAAAGACAATGTCAGCATCACTTGGCTATTGATTGAAGTTTAAAGGCCTAGGGGAAGAAAATGAATAGAGGTTACGCACTTTCCAATTTCCATAGACAAATATGCAATGGAAACCTGCAAAAAAATATGTTCCTTTCATTTACTTGCTTTTTTTATTTTGTTGTTTATTGCAAGAGGGGTTGATGCTTTTAGCCATACACGTCAGTGTACAAAATTCCACTGAGGTCACCATGCCAATTGCCAAGTCTGGAGGACTTGGGGCCTTAAGCTCTGGTGAAATAGTAGCACATTACTGCGTCTTGTAATCATTTTGCCTGAAATGTTTCACCTGTTGACTTAGGACATGCTGTGAAAGCAGAGTAAAAGAGAGGAATAATGTTTTTTCAGTCTTTGGTTCGTTACCTTAATACATTATATATATATGTGTGTCGAGTTGGCTGATATTTAGCATACTACAGTAGGCTTCTTCTTACAGACATCTCCCTGGTGCTGATCCCTTGTTGTCTTTATAAGTGTGTGAGTTTGACATGGACCCTAGGAATGCGTCTTTATCAGGTGAGCATCGCCATTCTGACATGTCTCCGAATGTTCAACGGCAGGGGCTGCAGCCTAAACAAGACCTTCTGAAGGAACTTAAGGATGGCCTTAGGGAAACTTTTTTCTCAGATAGTCCATTGCGGTCTTTACATGGTCAATCGATATTTAGAAGGCTTATCTTAGTCTTACAAGCTTTCTTCCCTATCCTTGGATGGGCAAAATCATACAGTTTTTCTAAATTCAGAGGAGATCTCCTTGCAGGAATCACCATTGCAAGCATGCAGGTTCCACAGGTACGATAATAGCTCGAAATAGTTAGTATTTCCCTTGTTGTAACTTAGAAGAGGAACTCATAGCTTCATTTGATTAAACAGGACATTGCATATGCAAAACTTGCCAACCTGGCTCCACAATATGGCTTATGTGAGTTCTCGACTTCCTTAATGCTGCTGATAAACGGTAATTGCTACAATAATATTAACCGCTTTCTATTGTACTGCAGACAGCAGCTTTGTTCCACCTCTTGTTTATGCTGTTATGGGAAGCTCAAGGGAGCTGGCTATCGGACCTGTTGCTGTAGTGTCCCTCCTGATGGGGACTCTTCTGCAGCAGGAGTTTGATCCTATCACACAAGCTGCTGATTATCGGCGTCTTGCCTTCACTGCTACTTTTTTTGCAGGCATCACTCAGGCTGCTCTAGGATTCTTGAGGCACGTCTTGAATTCTCACTCGCTGCCCTTCCAACTTCTGGAATATTATCTCATCTTCAGTAGCATACTAGCATTGACGCTGTACCTCTGAGGATGAAAGTTAACTTCTGAATATTTATTTCAGATTGGGCTTCTTACTTGATTTTCTATCTCATGCTGCTACTATTGGGTTCATGGCTGGAGCTGCCATAGTTATAGCCCTTCAGCAGCTCAAGGGCTTGCTGGGCATCAAAAAGTTCACTAAGAAGACAGATATCATCTCTGTTATGAACTCAGTTTGGAGCGTAGTTCATCATGGGGTATGTCTGATCTTTCCTGTTCTTAATTCTTTTGTAAATACTGAATTCTGTTTGATTATCCATATGCTGCTCATCCAAATATACCACATATCTTCCGTTTCGAGTTTTAAGGTATTGATAAAAGTACACTGATTGTTCATGACAGTGGGATCGGTGGACGATCATCATAGGAGTATCATTTTTGGCATTCCTTCTTGTTGCGAAATACATTGTAAGATGGCCTAATTGGTCCTTTGTGTACAAGTTCTCTTTCTACCTAAGGCGAGTACTCTTTAATTTTGTTTACATTATTAACAACAGGGAAAGAGGAACAGAAGATTGTTCTGGGTGTCAGCAATTGCTCCGCTGGTCTCTCTCATCCTATCCACATTTGTTGTTTACATCACCCATGCCAACAAACATGGTGTCCAAATTGTAAGTAATTAACGAGCCTATCATACAAGGTATTGGGAATGAAAATAGAGAGAAGTACATTACCCTGCTGCCTTTTCTGCATTTCAGGTAGGAAAAATACCAAAAGGCGTTAATCCATCATCTGCTGGCGAGATTTACTTTGCTGGAACCTATCTTGCCAAAGGTTTCAAAATAGGTGCTGTTGTGGGTATAATTGCCCTAGCTGTAAGCATACTCCTTCCCTGGTTAATGTGTAAATAATTCCTTATATAAAGCGCCAATATGAAGAGTTTTCATCCTCTGTTATTCCAGGAAGCGTTAGCCATTGGAAGAACATTTGCAGATATAAGAGGCTATGAGCTTGACGGAAACAAAGAAATGGCAGCACTAGGAACCGCAAATGTAGTTGGTTCCTTGACATCTTGCTATGTGGTTACAGGTGAGTATTGCACTTATGATCATCCATAATAAGGAAGCCTCTTGTCGTGAATTTATTAATACAAATCTGAACACTAGGAATATGGCCTGCTATCATATTGTGGCTTGTTTGAGGTAGATCATGTATTAGTGTCTACACTGTTCCATATATTCGGCATTGGGCCAATAACTGACTCACATGATTCAGTGCATTCTTATTCATGTCCTTCTGTAGTTTGTTCTTTAATTTGCTGTTTGAACATATCTGCGCGCTTGCAGGAGGGTTTGCCCGCTCAGCCGTTAATTACATGGCTGGTTGTCAGACTACTGTCTCCAACATTGTGATGTCTTGTATTGTTTTGTTGACTCTAGAAGTGATAACACCTCTATTCAAGTATATTCCAAACGCGATACTTTCTTCCATTATCATATCTGCGGTGCTTGGTTTGATTGACATCAAAGAAATAATTCAAATATGGAAGATTGACAAATTCGACTTCATTGCTTGTATGGGAGCCTTCTTTGGTGTCATCTTTCATTCCGTGGAGATTGGCCTGCTGATAGCGGTGAGAATGGTGGAAAATTTGCTTTTAGATTTTGGTTTCCTCTAAAGCTTTCTGAACCATACGGAAAGTTGTTATCAGGTGTGCCTATCATTTGGCAAGATCATGTACCGGGTGACACGGCCGCAAACTGCATTACTTGTAAATCTTCCTGGCTCTTCTGAATACGTGAACGTTCAACAGTTTTTAGTGGAAAAAAGGATTCCTGGTGTTTTGATTGTCAAAGTTGAATCTGCAATCTACTTCTCAAATTCGAACTACATCAAAGAGAGGTACATTGCAGACTTGTTTAAGTTTTTGGAATTTGCCAAGTAAATGAACTGAAAGTCATTTCATAAATAAACTTTGCTGCATATTGTGTGCGGTACTTTTACTGTACTTCCAGACAGCAAAGGGACCATGATTTCATGTTTCAAGCATTTTGGAAGACCTTTTTCCCGGTGTGGACTACAAGATGTTCATCGATGTGTACGATGGAGAATGTTGTAGACTTGATGCTCTTCTTAAATCAAAGTCTATGATTTGTTACCTGCTGAACCATCTATTTGTTTCAACAGTATTTCGTTGGGAGATTACTTAACTATGTTATCCAATGATGCAGGATAATGAAGTGGCTTAGTGAGGAGGAAGATCAACTTCCAGAAAAGAACCTCCCTAAGATCAAATATCTGATCATTGACATGTCAGGTAAACAATCTACATCATGTGCAGCTGGTCTCTTAGGTTTTATCTTCATGTTATTAGATGTCATATTCAAGGATATCATTACTTAGCAAATATATGTACTGGTGGCAGCTGTTTCAGACATTGATACTAGTGGCACCCATGCCCTGGAAAAGTTGCACAGGGGCCTTGACATGAAAAATGTGAAGGTAAATACATAATTCATACTTCAAAAACTTCTTCATATTTCATGGCATGATCTTACCTCAATGAGGAATTGAGGACCCCTACAGGGTAAAAAAGGCAGAAGAACAAAAACCACAGCTTATCAAAGATGTATCTTAAATCCATTACTAGTTTTAAGCTTAATCAAAATAAGGCCGCACTGCAGAGCTATAAATATTACTATCGCGAGCACTAATCACTCTTTACTGATTCCATAATCCATACTCATGTTCAGTTGACCATCACATACCATATAGAGATAATTAATTACGACATAAAGGTATTAAGAGTTCAAGAAAGTCCTGCATTAGGAAATTTGAGCTTTCTTTGGCTTTGATGGTTCTGATGTTTTCTTGGACAGCTTGTAATTGGATGTCCAGGGCAATTTGTTATAGACAAGCTTTATGCATCTGGTTTGATCAATTTGATTGGAGAGGACAGTATATTTTCTTCTCTGAAGGATGCCGTTAGTACATGTTCAACGATACACGAACCATGAACTTTGCCTTTCGTACTAAATTGATGCTGTGAATGATTCTCAGTTCTGATGCTGCAATCTTCTGTGTTCAAACTAGTGATACCTTGACTCAAATAGGGCAGGTGTTTCTAGTGATTTTAGATTGTAACATGTAGGTCTTTTCTTTAGGGACATGTATTTTAACTTCTCTAAAATCAATGAAATTATCTTTTGAAGCACTTCCTCTGGTTCGATCAGCTATATTTCGCGTTGTCCACTGTCGAGCCTGTCAATGTTGGATCAATGAAAAAGCACGTTTTTGTTCGCTTTAGAATGAGAAGGAACAAGGACACTGTATGGCTGTACTGAATCATCTAATTTAGATGAATAATGTGTTCGCAGGCACAAATGTTAGTGCTCATAGTATCACCGACAGAAACAACGTATATATTGACTTTTCATTTCAATGTAGACAGAAGTATTCTTCTCCACATAACCTATGTATGCATGTGTTCATATGATGTGTATCAGAAAGAAGATAGGCTTGTACTATAATGTATACATGACTGCTCATATATGCTAACTGAAGGTTCTGATCCGTGTTTTAGGCCTGGCAGTCTGGAGGCGGAACAGGGTACCGTGATTTATCAGTGCAGTAATCATAAATCATGTGATTCATACGAACCCACTGATATCTCTTTGCCTCATTAGGGTTTAGTGCTTGATATGCAGGTCCTTCCCACCAGTTGCTAATATTTGAGGCACAGGTAGCTGGTCCAGGCACTGCACAACCCTCTATATCAAAATCCTTGTAGTAAGCAAAAAAGGGAGCCTTGCTCCAATCAATCTTCTCTAAACCACCACGTGTCGCCCAATTATCGGCTTCCCACAATGTGGAATATACACCCATTGGTTGTGATTTTGGGTACGGAGTACCCTTTGCTTCAATGTTCTTGTACACCCTGATGGGAACTTCATCCACGTAGAACCTACAAAATTCAATTGACAGAAGACATTGCTTATTGTTACTCCGGTCAAGGAATCAGTCTAATCGGACTCTTCCAAATCATAGAATTTGTTAACTTACACAACATGGTGATGGTTCCAGAAGATAGAGTAAGTGTGATACTCAGCAGAAGGATCAAACCAAAGGTTAACTCTTTGTTCGCGGTCACCCTTGCCATGAGCATATATGTTAGTTTGAACTGAATAAGGCTGTCCTGTTCTGTTACCAAGGAATTCAAAATCTAACTCATCGCGTATAGTGTCTGTGTCCGAGTTCATCTGTCAATGGACGGATAAAGCCTTAGAAAAGAAATTTAGACTAACTTATTACAATTTTCTCTTCTTGCTGAATTATAAACTCAGACTAACTTTATGCTGTAAATCATGCTAAACACATGCAGTTAAACTAGGCACCCTTTTTGAAGAAGTTACATATGAAGAATCGGCGGCTCACATAAAACGCGGTAACAGTCCCTGCAGAGTCTCCATTTATAAGCTTGATCTTCATGCTAACTCGTCCATACAAGTATTTGTATTTTGAAGCGAATCCACATCCTTTGTGAAGGAGAAAGATCAACAAAAGAAGTATAAGAAACAAAGCTGGAAATAGTAATTCAAGTTCATCTGTGAAAACTCAAAAAAAATCTGTAAGCTTTTAACTACCTGAGTTTCTATCAAGAATTAGCTGAATAGCTCTTCCTCCTTCCACAAACTTCAAATGGGAATCAGACCATGTAATTTTAAAGTCTTGTTGGAATGTGGCTGGCCTTGCTAGAACTGTGAGACCATGGAGCAACAAAGTAAGCATAATGAGAGAAACATGTGGCATATGGAAGTACATGTTCCCTGTGTATTTTCTAAGTAATAGAAACTTCTGCACAATTATATTTCAGTATTAACAAGAAAATACCATCCACATTAGTGCAATTAGTTGCGTAAAAAGGAGATTAAAAACAATGAGAGTTTGAAGGAGGAAGAAACCAGTGAAGTTCTCCTTATATAGAAAAGTTCAGTGGTACTTGCCACTGCCATCAGTTCAGTAACTTTTAGCCGCTAACAACGAAAGGCACAGGGGTTGAATTCGTATTAGTGACTTCGTGTGCTCACTTCAGACAACAAAATGTGAGGCCTTTGTCTTTCATCCAGCTAATGGCAAGCCGTTTTAATTTGGACCTGCCATGACCCATGAGCTCCCCTACCAAATTGATTACTAAGCTAAAGACTGATTATGATACATTAAAAATATGAAAGAGGAAATTTTTAGTTGGTGCTTTAAGGTTCGGCTAAATCACACTTCAGTTACTTTGCCAATTCCACTAGAGTTACTGGTTGAAATGCTTCGCACTTTGGTTCATAACGCGATTTGCAAGTAAACGAGTCACCAAAGATTTACCAGTGTTTGCCTATCATGGTAATCTCTATCTCCGTCTTGTAAGAAAGGTTATGAAAGATATTCATACTTTCTATGCAATCGTACAAAGATAAAAAGTTAATTAACAAAGAAATTTACAGACTCATTTGATTTTTCTCCGATGATATAACATTATCCTTTTACTTTGATTTTAGGCGTACTGCTTTGCCACACTTAAAATTCATGTGCAAGGTAATTAAGCGGATAGCAACCAAGTTCAAAAATAATACCGAGCATACAATTGGTTCGTATAGTTACTTATCATTTTCGTATTAATTGCAGGACGCTCAACACAATTAGGTGACAAATATATATCCAGTAGTTAAGTACAGTGGGCACATCATAGAGCTATCTTGATCTGATACATGCAGTTTTGCGACCATGTAATTTTTTTTATTTTTTATTTTTGGTAAGATTGCGACCATGTATGTCTTAAGTACACATAATATGGATGTTGTTCTGAACTGCCCGAGTGTCGGCAGTGCTAGATTTTGAGGGTAGTGAATGAGAATTACTAAACTCCAATATGAAGGACGAAAAATATGATCATTAATTACCAAGTTGTGGGAACTGCACTTGTGACTACTGCTTGACTAGTGAAGTCAGTTCTCTTCGACTTACCAATCAATTACAAGTAATGAAGATATGAGTATACAAGAGACTATCGATAAATACATGCAACTACGTCCTTGAGGAGTGGAATCTTAAATTATTACAAAGTGTTGTCCAAAAGATGGTGCACTTTTAATCCAAAAGTAGATTTATATTTAGATTTAGTTAAATTTGTCTCTTTTAATTATCATTGTAAAGTACATAAATCGAAAATTGATCACTTTACAATCCAATTTTAACTTAAAAATAGATCATCGTTGACATAACTTCTTCTTTTTTCTTATATAACTTAATAGACTAAACTATGAATCATGTAAAAGGCTTATTTGGTAGGGTGTAATGCAATCACCAGTGTAATCACCCAATTTAGCCTAAAAATAGTGCGAATTTAGAAAAGAGAGGGAGGAGTTGCAATCACCATTACAAGCTAAGACCTCTCGTTGTACAAACTTAGGTAAAACTCAATTGAAACAAAACCTATATAATCACCATTACATGAGCGTATGTAATTAAACTCATCTCCTCCATGTTAATCTTTTCCCCCTTCATTTTCAATTCTTTTTGAAAAAAAACTTTCATGAAAATATAAAATGGATTATACCCAACCAAACATATCGTAAATCTTGCACACTTAGTAAGGCTCTTTGCATTTGGCCATGACATACGGATCCAACATAGGTATGTAGTGAGTGGGTTGGTTCAAATAGCATACCTAATTCTTGTATTTTCTTCTTTCTTTTTACTTTTGTTCTTATTTTGGTACAGTAGTTCTTGCTTATTTTATGACAGGCTAAGGCATTTAAAGATTATGGTAATTTTCTAAGGGAAACTTAAACTGTTTTTTTTTTTTTTGTTACAAAGGGAAACTTAAACTGTGTAATTAAGTCCTTCTGCAGTATTATATATGTATGGAATATAAAGGTATAAAATTGAATAAAGACAAAATTATTTGTAAACTATATGATTTAGAAGATGAGTTGCAATTACAAAGCTACCATTTCTAAATCGTAATTGAATTGGAAATGATACTAATCAAAAGATGTTTCAGTACTTGGATCTATTTGCGTTTTGTACGTCCTCTCAAACACAATAAGAAAATTATTACTCATTGTGTTAGCTAGAGACCTTCTCAGCTCTTCGGCCTAGAATACGAGGAAGGTAATACAATGATGCTCTACTATTTTCATGACTTATAAATATGAGCGGACTTATCGGGAAAAGAGGTAAAAAGTTCAGAAAATAAGCGCAAATTATATTGCGCACCCAGTGCATGATGCATCATGCACCGAGATATATATGGATGAATATGTGCAATATGTTTGGTGAATATATACACTGTAATTGGTGAATATATACACTATAATTGGTGAGTATGTATTTTATAGTACTTGGTTAATATGTATTGTAGACTTGGTGAATATGAACTATATAATGGGCGAATATGTATACTATATTATGTACATTAAAGTTGATAAATATATAAACTACATCGATTTACGTGAATATGTAATGTTATGATGGTGATTACGGTGCATGATGCATCATGCACTGGGTGCGCAATATAACAATT
>CAAKMY010011407.1:0-13245 GCA_901111285.1 Corrigiola litoralis
GACTGGATTAATGGAAGGATTCCATCTCATGACCCTGTCTTTGGTTAAAGCCCTCTGCCACAAGAAAAGCCATAAAATGAACTGGACTTTAGGCTCAGCATAATTACTACAGATAAGGCTTCTCCACAGAACACGTCTTTCCTCCTCAGCTATCAACTTATAGCAGCTGCTGATGCTAAACTTCCCCAGTATAGACACCTTGTTCCAGTCTTGGCCTAGACAATGCAACTTATCTCTGACTTTAATCACTTTCCTAATTATCCATGAGGCAGTATTAGGAATATTCATTTCCCAAACACTGGGATTATTCTTCATATAATAAACATGCACCCACTTAACCCACAACACCTCTTTCTCATTAGCTAAGGCCCACAATAATTTAACAGTAGTTGCAGTATTCCAAAGGCCTAGATTGATCAGGTCTAACCCTCCAAATTTCCTAGGCTTGCAACAATGCTCCCATTTCACTAGGGATTTGCTAGTAACAACAGCCTCACCACTCCAGAGATAAGATCTTAGTCTAGCCTCTATCTTTGTAATGACCTTCTTTGGAATAGTAAAGATCTGAGCCCAATAAGCCTGCACCCCAAACATAGGATAGAAACCTTGTTGTCCAGCTCTGAATTCTAGTAGTTATCTTGCCCACCAAAGGCTTACATTGCACTGTTGTCAGCCTTTTAGAAGAGAGGGGCACACCTAGATACTTGAATGGAAGAGGGCCTTCAAGCAACCCAAGCTTCTCCAGCATAAGCTTTTTTAAATCAACATGAATCCCTCCACAATATAAGGAACTCTTCTGCATGTTTTCCTTCAAACCAGTAGCCTGAGTAAATTTCGGAATAACCTCATGCAACACTTCAACAGATTTCAAAGTCCCTTTGCAGAAAAACAACAGGTCATCAACAAAAGTTAAGTGAGTCAGACCCACTCTCTTGCACTTTGGATGAAATCTAAAGTCCTCATTTTGGCTAACAATCTTCATTAATCTGCTCAAATATTCCATCACCAACACAAAGAGTAAGGGAGACATTGGGTCTCCTTGCCTCAAACCTTTCCTAGCCTTGAAGGAAGGGGTCATACTACCATTAATCAATATGCAATAGGAAACAGAAGTAACACACTCCATAATCCAATCAATGAACAAAGCAGGAAAGCACAAGGCAACCAACATTTGCCTCAAAAAACTCCATTCTACAGAGTCATATGCCTTCTGTAAGTCAACCTTAAGATTACACCTAGGAGAAGTATTTTTTTGAGTATAGCCCTTCACAAGCTCATGACTCATTACAATATTATCCAATATTGATCTCCCAGGTATAAAAGCTAACTGATTTGTCAACAACCTCATGAACCACAGCAGCCAACCTACTAGCCAAGATTTTATCAATGAGCTTATAAACTAATCCACAGCAGGAGATTGGCCTATACTCCTTGACTGAAGTAGGATTAGAAACTTTTGGAATGAGGGTAACTGCTGTGATCTTAACTTCTCTAGGCATATAGCATGTAGTGAAGAAACTAATAACAGCCTGACTCACCTCATCCCCAATGACTGGCCATGCTATTTTATAAAACACAGCATTAAAACCATCAATACCTGGTGCTTTATCACTTCCTATGCCTTACAAAGCAATCTCCACCTCAACTCTTGTAACTGGTCTATTGAGCTTCATTTCCAAGTCTTTATTCAACTTCGAACCATACTGCACAACATCTAAGTCAATCATCACCAAGTCCTTTGAAGTAGTCCAAAGCAAACCATGGTAGAAGTCAAGCACTTCAGCTTCAATCTCAGCTTTAGTAGTTAACTTCCTGCCATCCCTAGCATATAAATGGTGCATAGCCTTAAAACTGCTCCTCTCTTTCATAACATCATGAAAATATTTGCTATTCTCATCTCCCTCCTTAATCCATTGAACCCTAGACTTTTGCTTTGCCAAACTCAACTCCAGTTCAGCCCACTTATGGAAGTTTGCAATGTCCAGTTTCTCAGCACTAATCAAAGCCTCATTATATCTGTCTTGTTCAAGCAAGGCTTGAGTAGCAGCAAGTTGATCTCTGGCTAAATCCAACCTAGCAGTAACACTGCCCAATTCCTTAATGTTCAAGCTTTTCAGGTTCTCTTTGACACCTTTAAGCTTCCTCATTATTGCCACCAAAAGATCCCCCCTATAATTCTTAGACCACCCTATCTCAACAGTGTCTAAGAACTTAGGATGAGTAGTTAAGTAATTCAGAAAACAAAAGGGCCTCTTGCCAATAATACTCATGTCTGGCACTGAAATGAACAGAGAACTGTATGTAAAATATCAGGATCCTGCACATCCACAACGGACTTAGGGTATTTGTCAAGCCACTCAACATTAAGAAAAAGCCAATCTAGCTTGGAAAATTTTCTATTTTGCCCATCCTGCTTATTACACCAAGAAAACTCACACCCTAACCTTCTCATCTCAAACACATTCACATGAACAATACACCCCTGAAAGTCTCTGGTTTCCTACACAGTAACTGGATTACCATTCTATCTATCTTCCCCTGATAACAGACTGTTGAAATCTCCAGCAAAGAGCCAAGGTTTAGTAACCCTAGCACCAATAACCTTCAGTTCCTCCCAAATCCTCAATCTCTGGCTAACAGTGTTAAACCCATAGACAAAAGTCAGTTCTGCATCAAACCCATTGGCTCTAAAAATAGAGCAATGAATAACCTGCTCTGAACAGGATAAAATGTTAACCAACACTTCTCGAGGATTCCACAAGAACCAGAGTCTTCCCCCATCCACATGAGCACAGTTGTTCACATAATCCCATCCAGCTAGAATCATGTGCTTAGGAATCTTATTATTAGTCACCTGAACTTTAGTTTCACTAAAAGCAACAATACGACATTTATTCAGTAAAAACCTACGCCTAACCTCCTTCTGCTTATGAGGCTTGCAGATGCCTCGAACATTCCACACATATATCATGGGAAACCTGTTACATGATCAGCATCCCCACTAGCAGAGTTTATAGGTCCCTCACTAGTGTTTTTCTCCCCGGGAATAACATCAGCTTCATTACTCAAGAGAGAAAAGGAGTTTTGTAGGTTCACAGCACCAGAAACTGGTCCTTTATTTAGAGGCTTAGTTTTTCTTGGAGGCTCAATGGGACCAGGTTCAATCCTGGTCTCCTTAGGTGTAGCTGAGACAGAAACTGCAGGAACTCTTGGAACCCAAGTTTTGTTCACAAAACCCCTAGCATTTTGAGCAGTAGGTTTAGGATTACCTATGACCTTTTTCTTTGGAGCTTGTTCTGCAACTGTCTTAGCCTTATCCAACCCACAAACATGACCAATAACCAAGCATTTATTACAAAACATAGGCTGCCATTCATACTCAACCCTTTGAGTAAAAATTCTTCCACCAGGTTCCTCAATTTCAAAAAAATCAGGCAAAACTTGCGTGACATTCATCTCAATAAGAACCCTAGCATATCTAACACGTGATTGTTCTCTAGTTCTCTGGTCAGCATATATAGGCTTGCCTAGAACACTTGCAATCCTACTCAGTGAGTTAGCCGACCAACACGCAACTGGTAAAACTGAGAATTTCACCCACAACGGCAGAACTGACATATCTTCCTTCTCAAAGTCAAAACTAGCATGCCACTTATGAAAAATGACAGGTCTACTATTGTAAAAATATGGTTCATGGTCCAAAATCTTATCCCTTTCTACCACAGAAGCAAATCTTAACACAAAGTAGCCATTATCATACACAAATATCTCAGAAAACTCTGAGAATACCCACTGGTCCTTTAGAAAATTCTTCAGATGAGTGAGAAGTGGTTTCTCACCTACAACATAGAGAATAAGCGACGTTGTCCACTTATCCTACTCCGCCTCAAAATCCTCCTTATCCAGATGGACCCTAGCCTTCCCCTCCACCATCGCTGGCAATATGAAAGTAAGAGCTATACCATTCTCAGAGTTCCTATTACCTTGGTAGTCAGCAACTATCACAGGAGGGTTCAAGTCTAGCTTCCTCTTGACTTCACGAGTAACATCTTGTATACCCTCCCCTGAATTGACAACCTCTGACACCTCAGTAGTAGCAGTGACTGCCTCCGTTGACCCAGGAGTAGCTGTTGTATCTCAGCAGGGGCCATTCTATAGGGAGTCTTAGCTATAGGTCCAATCCTTCACTTAAGATCAATCCTAAACTTGACATCTCGGTCAGGCGGCATTCCCGGAATCTCCTCAGGAAACATGTCGACAAACTCACTCACCACAAGTACCTCCGCTAGGTCAGGATACTGGATACACAAATCTCTAACATGACAAAGTATAAGCTCAACACCCTTCTCTAGTTCCTTCAACAATTTCATGGCGGATATGAGTTTAACTTCGGTTCTATAGGCTCTCCCTTAAAGGTCACTCTTAGCTTCTTGGGTACTCTAATACGAATCTTTCTCTGCCAGCAATCTATACTTGCCTTTTTAGCCATTAGCCAATCCACGCCCACAATCACATCAAAGTAGGGTAGAGGAAACTCTATTAGCTTCACACTAAAGTCGATGTCCCATATCCTTAACAATACCTCCATGAAAATCATATTACAGGTCACAACCTCGCTAGAAGGTAATTGTACATCATAATTTATGGCTCTAGTGTTCAATTGATGTATGTTCTTAGCAAACATAATAGATACAAATGAATGCGTTGCTCAACAATCAAACATACCATGGGCTAAAACAGAGTTCACAAGTAGTTTACTGTTCACCATGTTAGAGGCATCAACCTCCTCTCTGTTGGCAGCATACAAGTTTCCCACGAGCCTCTTATGCCCCTAAGCAGCATTAACTGTACTAGCAGGCTTTTTCATTGTAGCAGACTTAGAATGAGTCGGAGCCGGATTCAGATTGTTGCTTGTAGAAGCACCTTGCTTATGGAACTGATAAAGGTTTGTCGCACTAGAGTTCAGGTTTGTTGGAGGCTTCCCTGCCTTCTTATGACGGCAGTCTATCTCAAAGTGACCCAAACCATTACACCAATTGTAGTTCAACTTAGTGCCATCGCACTTCGATCCAGGATGTGCCTTCTTGTCCACCTAGGGCATACATTAGGTCTATCTCCCCCTGCATGGCTATTCCGGTTGTCAAACCCACCAAAAGTCTTAGCCTTAGGGACAAATTTGCCCTCATAACGACTCTTCTTCGAATGGTTCCCAGACTGGTTCCCACCAAATTATTTCCTCTTGTTGCTGAACTTGAAACCCAACTCAGTGTTGCTCAACTTCAAGTTGCAAGCCTTCTCATACACTGCATTCACATCATAGCATGTGTCTCCTAGCTTGGATGTTCAATTTCTTCTAAAAAATACGAGCACACGCCTCAGATGTCATCGGGTCAGCGAGCCTTTCAAGATCCATGAACTTTCTATTGAACTCCTTAACAAACATATTACTCTGTCCCAGTTTCTCGAACTCATCCCTCTTAACCTTTCGTAGGTGCTATGGAAAAAACTTCCTCGTAAGGATAACCTTAAAGTCGTTCCATCTCCCCTCTTAACGAGCAGGACTACCATTAAATAAATCCTCATCAATACCCTGCCAATAGTTATCAGCAACTTCCCTCGGATAGAATACAAATATCCTAGCTTTGAACTCATTGGGACAACCCATAGTTAGGAAAATCTTCTCCATCACCCTAATCCAATGCTCAAGGTCCATAGGATCCCCCTTGGCACCATACGTTGGTTGTTTCTTCCTTTGACATGTTAGCTAAAGCATTAATAGGTGGATTGTTTAGGTTACCCTAGTTGTTATTCTGGTTCTGGTTCTGATTCTGGTTCTGTTAGCTTGGTTCATTTGCATAAATTGGGTAATAGTAGTTTGAAAATTAGCATTTTGTTCTTGGATGGTTTGCATTAGATTAGTGTTCTGAGAAACTAATTGTGCATTCTGAGCTACTAATTGGTTAACGGTGTTCTCCAGTTCGGTAAGATCGCGTCTTGGCGGCATTCTAGACAAGAAAATTTAAAGTACACTCAGTATCTAAAAATCTATACCACGCATTGCAACACTACTAACAAAACTAAGAAGTTATCAATACTTAGTAATCAAAACATCATGCAATAAAATCCAGATACAATGTATGTATATGTATAAATGCAAAATACCGCATTGTCTACCAATACGTCCAATATATCCACACAAAACAAATAGGACGGAACAACGTCCAAAAATAAGTACTGGAAGCTTGAGTGCCCATGCACCAAATACCAATGTATATAAGAAAGTGTAATACAAACAAATGAAATGATGTTTACGCGTGCCAGCGTTGTAATAATTCTAAATATTAGCTACGTGTGTAATCAACGAGCGTCGTCATACTACTGAAGTAATCTGCGTCGGTAGTCGTGTCATCCACCTCGTCCTCATAGAAGTAGCTACCAAAGTCGTCGGTCGCAACATCGTCATCAAATACGTCCGTGGCCACATGGTATGAAGGCGATGGAGGAAGAACTGGAACCTCATGCTCGACCTCCTCATCACTCTCATATAATACTACGACCTCAACATTTGGCGTTTGAGCCACATGATCATCCTCTGTAAGATCAAGAAGCTCCTCAAACTCATACGCTACTCCTTCTTTACCTTTACCCTTGTTATCAGTCAAATCACAAGTACACTTAGCCCTACGAACTCTATCCTTTATGTACAAATCATCATAAGGATTCTCTGACTCGTCTACGGCTACTATCTTACCCTTCTTCTTGGCACTGAAGGTTTCAGTAAAAGTCTCTGATTGCTTAGTCAAAGGTGTCTGAATAGGAAATGACTCAACAGATGCATCAGGTGTAATCTGTACCATTGGGGTGACAGGTAATACAGGTACGGTTTCCTCAATAGCAAACCTTGACCTAATCCTTTACTCGTTATTCATCATAATCTCGAGCACATAGAAGTTAATGATACCTTCACCTCTATCACTACCACTAGCCTTAAGCAAACTAGCATATAAGGTCTTCGAAGTCTAGGCCCAACTAGGTTGACTCCTTAGGTTCATCAACGCTACAAACAACTGTGCATTATTGCACCTAAGCTTAGGAATCTCACTCCTCTTTCTATCGATAGCATTTATAATAATACCTATAATATCCTCGATAGAGTCTACAGTAGTGCAACTTCCCCTCACTATTACATTAGAGTGGTTCTCAAGACAATCCCTAACATACTCAATAAGACGAGGGCTTCTAAGGTTGTCATCAACCTCACCGTTCGGAACTCGAGACCTTGAACTTTGACCAATTTCCATCTACATAAAATACAAGGAAATAAATCTAAGTTAGTCGCAAAAGAATAGGAAATAAACACCACATAAACTCATAATGCCACGCAAAATGAATAATATACAATGCACCCAATCATATGGAGGGGGGTATTGAAGAACCTTCAAGAAAAACGGTTGGGGAATGAATGTGGGGGAATGAATATGCGGTGGGGGGTTTCAAGAACACTGTAAAATGAAGAGGGTGTTGGGATTTTTGAGGGATATCATGTTAGATGTAGTTGGGGGTAAATGTTGGAGGGAGTTGTTAAGATAAATGATGTTAAAAAGTGGCTTTGTTTGTGTATGAGTGTAATTTGGGTGGGTTAATTGTAGAATAAAATATGGTAAAGTGAAAGTAAGTGGTGGGGTATGTAGTGGCATTTTACTTAAAATAAGGGTTTTAAATTAGGACAACTTGGTAACTTTACACTCCAAAACTTACCAAAAATAGTGTAGGAAGAATAGATAGAAACTTCCCAAAGAGATCAGCAGGGATAAAAAATCCTAGAGAGAGAAACTTAACGAGACAATGAGAGCTTCTCTCCCACATTTCTTCTAAGCGTGACTTCTACTCTAATGGCGCCAAAGACTCGTTCTCGTGGCCGGCCTCCTCTAGGTAATTCTTCTCTTTCTGCTCCTACAGTGGACATTGGTGAGCATCAAGCTGAGGTTGAAACTGCTATCCCTCAGCCCCCTGTTTTTGGTGATTTTCTTCATGCTTTAACAAAATCTGCTCCGATCAGTAATATTTCTGCTCAGGATGTTTGTAGTGATGATGTTAATAAGGATAAGGAAGTGGGACTTGTGGAAAAACCTCTTGATCAAGGGGAATTGAGGGAGAAAGTTGACTCTGTTATGATGAGACCGTCTGACCATAATAAGAAAACTGGTAATTCCTGGAGAAAATGGCCATGTCAGAAGGCTGGGATGCGATTATTTAAGGTTGCATCGCCTGCTGACTCTCCTGTTGTGATTGATTTGCCTGAGATTGAAGATACTCTCAAACTTTGGAAGTATGCTTTGGTGGGACAGGTTCTTGGCTTGAAGCCTATGTTTGCTGAAATTCAAGAGTATGTAGGGAAGCAATGGAGGTCTAAGCCTCGTGTTCAATACTACAAGAGGGGCTGGTTTGTGTTTAAGTTCAATTTAGAGGAGGAAATGGACGAAGTTATTAGGGGGGGGTCAATGGATGTATAGAGGCCATGCTCTTATGCTTAAGGTCTAGTCTCCTACTTTCAATAATGAGATTGATAGCATTTCTACATTCCCTGTATGGGTGCTATTTCCGGGCTTGGATCCTGTGTTGTGGTCTGATGTTGCTTTGAGCAAAATTGCTAGCAGAGTAGGTGCTCTCTATGCTGAAAATCCTACCTCGAACTAGGATAAGCTCTCTTTTGCTAGGGTCATGGTGGAAGTGGACCTGGCTAACCCTCTGTTGTTTGAAGTTCCTGTTCAGTCTCCATTTGGGGAAGTGCGGATGCAGAAGATTGACTATGAGTGGTTGCCTGATTATTGTAGTTTTTATGGCAAGATGGGGCATGTCTTGGATAAATGCAAGCTTGCTGAAAGAGATTCTGAGGAATCTGAGATTCTGCCTGATATCTCTGTTGTTCCTGTTCAGAATGGTTTGGAGGAGCCTGTTACTACTCCTGTTGACACTGAGGGGTTTATCACAATTAAGAGGAAGAAGTCTCCTCTGGCTAAATCTGCTGCAGCTGAATTAAGGGCCACTTCTAACAGATTTTCTACTCTTAATGATGTGGCCTCAAATGACTCAGTTCACTGCTCTGACCAGATGGAGCAGATCATTATGGATCATACTGAGGGTTTATTGGATTCTCCTGGTAATATTATAGGGGTAGGAAATGGTGGGAAACCACCTAACCCTTCCCCATGATTTTCTCTTCATGGAACATAAGGGGTCTTAATGAGCCCTTAAAGCAGCAAGAAATCCTTGATTGCTTTAGGCTGCAGAGAGTGGAGGTGTTGGCAATTCTGGAGACATGAATTAAGGAGAGGAAGTCTAAGTCAGTTCTTAGAAGGAAGTTTAACCATTTTTCTGCTTTCTGCAATTATAGTATGCACTATAATGGCAGAATTTGGATTCTATGGAAATGTAGGGATGTCAATGTGGATATCCTGAATGTTGATGCTCAGTTTGCGCATGTTAGACTCACCAAAATCTCTTCTAGTGTTTCTTTTCTTTGCACTTTTGTCTATGCAGCTAACGATGGTGCTATTAGGCATGATTTGTGGAATTTTCTAATTTCACAAGGGAAAGTTACTACTGAGCCCTGGATTATTTCAGGAGATTTTAATGCTATTCTTAAGGAGGCTGAGAAGAATAGTAGACATGAGGTAAATAAAAGGGAGATGGAGGATTTTCAAAACACTGTTTGCAGTGCTGGTATTTTTGATTTGTCTTATACAGGTTGTCAGTTTACTTGGACAAACAATCAAGAAGCTGACCCCTCTTGGATCAAGCTTGATATAGCCTTGGTGAATCAGGCTTGGGTTACTAAATTCCCTAACTCTTATGCTGATTTCTTGCCATCTGGATTATCTGACCATTCTCCTGTGGTTATCAACATGGGCTTAGCAGTAGTTTGTAAGCCTAGCCTATTTAGATTTTTGAATTATTGGAGTGAAGACCGTGAGTATTTGGACATTGTTTCTGCTACCTGGGATAATCATTTTGATGGTACTCCTATGTTCATGCTTGTTTCAAAGTTGAGAGCAGTGAAGCATAAGATTAGGTTGTTGCACAGAAGCAAATACAGTAACATTGAGGAGAGAATTTCTAAATGCAAGGCTGATCTGGATCTTGCTGAGACTTCTCTTCAACTTGATCCTAACAGTCCAAGCTTGATTGCTAGTCAGATGGAGCAAAAGAAGCAGTACTATATTCTTAAGGATGCTCATCTTAGTTCCCTGTCTCAGAGAGCTAAATTGAAGCATTTCCAGTGTATGGATGATAATTCCTCCTACTTTCATGCTATTTTAGCTGAAAGGAGAAATTCTCAAAATATTGGCAAGATTGCTGATATTAATGGTCAGTTTTTCTATGTTGATCAAGTTGGCCCTGTGTTTGTGGAGTACTACACTAAGCTGTTGGGTTCTGTTCAACAAGTCTCAGCTTTTGACAGTTCTCTCTTGGAGGATGGGGGTTTTATCAGCTCTGCTCAGCAGAATTCTCTTATTGCTCCTGTTAGACAACAAGAAGTATTTGATAGAGTATTGGTGTTTCCAAAAGCCCAGGTCCAGATGGTTTCTCAGCTTGTTTCTTCAGGAGTGCTTGGAGTATTATTCAATCAGATGTCCTAGCTGTTGTTCAAAGCTTCTTTTCTACTGGTAAGATGCTTCCTCAGTTGAACTCCACTCTGATTGCTTTAGTTCCCAAGAAAAAAGCTCATGTATCTGTGGTTGATTACAGGCCAATTTCCTGCTGTAATGTTGCTTATACAATTATTAGCAAGATCATTGCTAATAGATTGAAAGCTGTTTTGCCTAGTATTGTGGGTGATGAACAAGCTGCTTTTGTCAGTGGTAGGAGTATTTTTGAGAATCATCAAATTACTCAGGAGCTTATTCAAGGTTATAACAGGAAAAATATGTCTTCTAGAGCCATGATTAAGGTTGACATTAGGGAAGCTTTTGATACTGTTAACTGGGCTTTCCTAGGGCAGGCTATGCTGTATCTTAAGTTCCCTACTCTGTTTGTCTCCTGGATTATGGGCTGTCCTAATAGTGTGAGGCTCTCAATCAATGTTAATGGTGTAAGCACTGGTTATATCATTGGCAGATGTGGCTTGAGGCAGGGGGATCCTATTTCTCCTTATATGTTTGTTCTGTGTATGGAAATTCTGTCCAGGGCTCTTAGGAAATTGCAGGGGAATAAGGCTTTCAGATTTCATCCTATGTGCAAGAGAATCAAACTGAATCATCTTGTTTTTGCTGATGACCTGATGGTTTTTACTAAGGGTTCTTTGCAATCTATTAAAGTTGTTCAGAGCTCTCTTGATAGTTTTGCTCAGATGTCTGGGTTGTTTACCAGTCTTGAAAAGTCTTCTATTTATTTGTGTGGTGTTGATAGTGCTAACCAGGCTGATATTATTGCTGCTACTAGGTTTAATCTTGGTACATTTCCATTTAAGTACCTAGGTTTGCCCTTAAACTCCTGTAAGCTCAGGAATAGCATGTATCAGGACCTGCTCATGAAGATTAGAAGGAAAATTACTCATTGGGCCAATGCTATGGTCTCCTATGCTGGTAGAGTCCAACTCTTGAATTCTTATATTTTTAGTCTACAGAATTTTTGGTGTAGTGGCCTTTTGCTACCTGTAGGCATTGCTAAGTCTGTTGAGAAGCTTTGCAGGTCTTTCTTCTGGGGTCTTTGTGAAGGGCAAAGTAAAATTATCCTGTTTAAATGGAGTAATATCTGCAAGCCTTGGTGTGAAGGGGGTTTGGGTATTAAGGAGGTCCTTAGTTGGAATAAGGCTCATTGCCTTAAATGGCTTTGGAAGCTCCATATTTCTCATTCTGGTTTTTGGACTAAGTGGCAGCTCACTCATCACTTGAGAGGGCAATATGTGTGGTCTTATTCTATTTTTTCCTCCTTATCCTGGAGTTTGAAGAATCTGTGTGCTGTTAGAGACTGTTTTGTCCAGAAATGTAGAGGAGATTGCTCTGTTGCTCAGGCTACTCTTGCTGCTTGGCATAAGAATGGCCAGCTAAATCTAGCTGCTGCTTATGACTTCTTCAGAGGTATGACTAGGCCTCTCCCTAGACTTAAGCTCTTCTGGGATCATTCCATTTATCCTAGGCATCAGATCATTGGGGTCTTTGCCTCTAGGGGTTCTGTTGACTGATCACAAGATGCAACAAAGGGGTATCTGTTTAGCCAGCAAATGTAGGCTATGCAACATTACTGCTGAGTCTGTTCTTCACTTATTTTTTGGCTGCTCTTTCTCTAGTGCTATTTGGACTGAGATTTTGCTTTGGCTGGGAATCAAGAGAAGGATTCATAGTCTCTCAAAGGAGCTTCAGTGGGGTCTTGTCTATAACAGGGGTAAGAATTTGCATAAGAAGAGATTTCGAGCTGCACTTGCTGCTTGTGTGTGTGAACTATGGGGGGAAAGAAGTATGAGGTCTTTCTCTGGTGTTTCTCGTTCTTTAGATTGTATTGTTCTTGTTGTGAAGAACATTGTCCTTGCTAGGCTTAGCTAGTTTTGTACTAGGGGCTTTGTTTTTTGTGCCTCTGTTTAGTTGGTTAGTGAGGTCCTCATTTTTGAGGTTGCCCTCTTTGGTTGGTCTCTTTGTAAGGTTGTATTATTTCCCATTGTTATAATATACCTCCTATTTGCCTTCTAAAAAAAAAAAAAAAGAAACTTCCCAAAGAAGAAAGTAAGAAGAATAAACAGAATAAGAGGGAGTAGGTTCCAAGGCTGGCGCCATATTTTGTGTTTCCAAAGCCTTATGTGAGGTTTCATTGCTCATATTGATCATGTCATTTTTGTCATTGGTTCGTCTAGAAAATTGGCCATTATAACGACACAAAACAGGACAAAATAACACATAAATGCACGTGCATAAGTTCGCTTAAACATTGAGTCTAAATTTCGCTATAGTTTGGCTTGATTTTGTGGTCTTAAGGCAATTTGTAACAAATGATATTGTAAGGACCCCATGTTTGTGTTCCTTAACACAATAAAGTTATTTCCGAATTTTTGAGTCGCCACCTTATTTTTGTAAAATAAGGAAATTGAACATGGAACTTAGACCCTATGGTAATCAAGAAATGAGTCAAAAAGATCATAAGTACGTTCCAACTTCAAAGGTTTTTATGAAGACATCGATCCAAAGCCAATCTAAGTGGAAAGTCTCGTGATCTAGACTTCAAAATATTTTAATTTAACAAAATGATTATAAC
>CAAKMY010011408.1:0-27299 GCA_901111285.1 Corrigiola litoralis
AAAAAGAAAAGTTCAGAAAAAATAAGTAAAGTTCAGAAAAATAAGAAAAAATAAGTAAAGTTCAGAAAAATAAGAAAAAATAAGAAAAGTTCAGAAAAATAAGAAAAAATAAGAAACAATAAGAAACAATCAGAAACAATCAGGAAAAATAAGAAAAAATAAGAAAAAATAAGATAAGATAAGATAAGATAAGTAAAAATAAGTTGAAGAGAACAGGCCCTAACAGCTCCCAAAGAAAAGAGTTGAACAAAACCATATCAGAACCGTTTGGTAGGCTTACGTAATAATGAAATCAAAAGGGTACGTGACACTTTCATCTTTTGCAATAGCCGGCGAAAAGGTGAGCAAGTAACTTGTCGAAATTTTGAACAAAACCAACTTTTCAAGGACCACGTACGTACCTCTAGGTTCAAACTTTCAATACTAGTTTTTGCCTTTCAGTCATCACTTGAGCTTGGAAGCTCAATATTCACAACAAGACAAATTAACCAATGAATTTGCGCAACAAGAGCAGCGTATATATATGATCATTTTTAAGCAGACAACTAATTAACTAAGACTATGAGAGAAATTAAAATCTCAAAATGTGGCTTCTCAGTCTTGTTTTTAGCACTATTGCTATGGCAGTTAATCATGTCTCATGGTGTTCTTTCTCAGTCAATAGTAAAGTTCCTTCCTGGCTTCGACGGCCCTCTGCCATTCAAACTCGAAACCGGGTTCGTTCATATTTGTGATACTATATATGTAGTACGGAGTACTATGTTCTTAGAAGATAATATAAAACTAACTTGATCTTTTTTCTTTTTCTTTTGGACAAGGCTTAAATAAGTGATGGTGTTTGTATTTGTGCATGGATAACAGGTACATTGGGGTGGATGGAGAGGAGATACAGCTATTCTACTACTTCTTCGAATCAGAAAATAATCCCAAAGAGGATCCCCTCCTTCTTTGGATAACAGGAGGCCCTTATTGTTCTGGAATGTCTACAATCCTCTATGAAATAGGTAACATGCATGCTGCATGCATGTTCATTTCACATGTAGATTGCTGGTCAATTTTTTTGATTTTTCACAATGAACAAATATTTGAACCTTAAGTATTTATCCTCGAATTTAGATGAGAATGATAGCATTGATAGGAAATGAGACAAGGAGATATCATCAGTGAAGGTGGAAACAGTATTGGCGGGTCCAAATTGAATTATTATGTTTTCTAACCTTATTTTACCATTATAAAAAACAAAATGGGTTGCACTTGGTACGTAATGCACCTTTTTCCCCTTGCCTCTGGGTAGAGATAATGATTTCTATTTTAGTTAGGAGACTTATCAAACAATACATATGTGTATATATGCCAAAATAGTGTAAAGTGATACCCAAATGTAAAAATAGTTCGTCCGGTATTTTAAGAAAAGAAACATTTTCCATTGAACATTTTTTTTTGGCAGACATTGAACAATGTCTTATAATATAAAGAACATAATTAATCACGCTTTGGACATTCATGTCTCTTTATTGAGCTTTTTGATGAGTTGAATGATTTAGTAAAAGAAAATTTCAACAAAATAGTCCAAAAATTACATTTTGACACTAATAATTTAACAATTGACATTTTGTCGTATAGTGGTCTCAATTTTACCAACTATGAAAAATCCGGTGAATTAATGGTGGAATGGCATAATAATGTGTTTTTTTACTAACCCAATTGGAGTTCGTGTTTGCACCTTTACAAAACACCTCCTCCTCCATTGACCCCCTCTATTAAACACCTTCATTATCTATATGTCATTTTAAAATTTTCGCAAAACAAATAATTTCTAAATACCTGAAGTGACAAACTAAATATCTTTTCTTATCTCTCGTCTATAAACCTCACTTAATCTCTATGGCCTCTTCTAATTTCGCAACCAACTATTCTCATCACTATAATTGACAAGTGACAACCATTGCGAAATTAGAAACAAGAACACGAGTCCACGTCTTGATTTTCTTCTTCTTTGTTGAAATAAAGAAGAGATGCTTCTTTAGTTTATGCTCTCTTTTTAAGTTTATTTCCTACTTTTAGTCAATCAAAAGGAAAATCAAACTCCATCTTTTGTCTAAAAAGCTCAACTAAATTAAAATATAGGATATTATATACATTCAGGATTATGTTATATATTAACTTCTTATTCCCAATTTAAATCAACGATCTTCAAAGTTTGAGTATTTTTTGTGGAATCGTGTCCATGTTTCAATTTTTTTTAATTTGGAGATTTTTGATTGTTTTGTTTGGTGGGAAAATTTTGAATAAGATGTCGAGGGAAGGATGTGTTCAATAATGTTGGGTGATGGAGGGAAAGAAGGTTTTTAATAAAGGTGAAAATACTAACGGCAAATAGTATAGTTAATCACACATTGATATGTTAACTCACCACGAATTCGCCAGGTTTTTCACTACTGAAAATTGGGACTAGTTTTGCGATAAAAGGTTGAAAGTTGAATTATTACTGTAAAAAAAAGAGTTGATACATAACCAAAGATGAGGTAAATGTTGCATTATTTTTGTTAAATTTTCCTTGGTTATATCATATGTCATGGTTATGTAACTTTGTTTCTCTCTATTACCTAAAATCATTCTTAAATAATTTTTTAGGAAAATAATAAATAGATGTTAGTGGTTTTTTTCTTGAATGGCAAATGATGGGTTTATCTTATGTTATTATGAATTATTTTATAGGACCTTTACAACTTAAAGAGGTGAGATATAATGGAAGCTTGCCTAAAGTAGAGTTAAGGAAATATTCATGGACTAAGGTAAAATTGGCTCATTGACTAGTTTTGACTTATTACCTTCATTTTTGTAATATAAACATATTAATATATTGCTCTTTTGCATGGTGGTGTGTAAGGTTGCAAGTATACTTTTTGTTGATTTGCCTGTGAGTACAGGCTTCTCATATACAAAAACATCTCACGTGAATCATTCCGGGGATTTAAAGTCATCACATAATGTTAATGAATTTCTCCGCAAGGTACAAAGTCTTGCCATTTTCAATAATATTTTGTCAAATTTAGATAGCTTTACAAATTTCATAGAAGATGACTTTTACAGTGGCTAGAGAATCATTCAGGATACCTTTCAAACCCTCTTTACCTTGGCGGGGACTCATATAGTGGATTTACGCTTCCATTTTACTTTGAAGAGATGTCCAATGGTAATTCATTTATTTTACTTTCAAATTTTTTAATATTTTAGCTTACTATGGTGGATTTACCATTGATCAGGTCATTCATTACAAAGTTTAGCCATATTCTTTTAGTGTGACATTGTCAACAAGGTAGGGAAGTAGATGATTTTTAGCCCTAAAATTGAATACCACCTCCCATTAAAAATTTCGGTTATTTGGATTTCACAATCTAACTTTGCATGTATTTTTTTACTACATAATTTTAGATATTTCAATAAAAATATTATTATATCCGTATATAATTGAATTTTATCCATGTTGTTTTTTGCAGGGAACGAGAAAGGGATGAAACCATTTCTTAATCTTAAGGTTATTATTTATTTTATTTTTTTTGAATCAAAGGTTAGTAATTATTAGTTGTGCATCATATTAATGTACATATATAATGAAATAGTATTGAATCATATAAAAGGGGTTCAAGTGAGAAGCTAATTAAAGGGCTTCTAATATATAAAAGTAAGTAAGAAGGTAAAATACCTTATTTTATGTGAAAGGTAAATGACTTAAATATGGTAGTAATTCAAATAGTCATAGATTTTATCAATTGCATATGGGATCAAGTTCAATGCTTGATAAGGGTGTAAAAGAGATGAGTCGAGCTCAACTCGAAGTACAAAGCTCAAAGTTGAGATTGACTTGCCAACTCAGAGGCTTCCAAAAATGAAACTTGACTCGAGTTCACCACATTTTGGTTGCTTTATAAACTTCAATTTATTTTCTAGGAAACATAGATCTAGGTCTAAATTATGAATTCCAATTTTTAAAAATACTAGAATTTCTTTAGGACAAATTAAAATAACATTAATGACAATCAACTACAACATTTCAAGGTTCATATAAATCTCAAATAATATCTCTCAAACTAATAAAGTAAAAAACTTACATAAAAAAGGTGCATTTACGTGGTCCTATTCCGTATATATAATTATTTAAAAAATTACATATGTAAGTTATATTAAAAAAACCGAGCATCCCATGAGCTTTCCGATTTGAGTCAAGCCTATAGGAGTATGCTAATTAGAAACTGGAGCTCTTGTCGAGGTAATACGAGTTAAGTAAATTGTGAGTTGTCTCGTCTCATTTATATTCGCATGATATACTTATAATTAACAAACGACAATTAATTTCATATCCATAATCACATTGCATATTAATTTTTTCTCATATATTGATTATCTGTAGAATAATCTGACATGTTAATTTGATATATGCATGTTTATTAGGGCTATTTATTAGGAAACCCTGCCACGGATAGGTCCATTGATAGCAATTATCAAATTCCTTTCACGCATGGTATGGGATTGATTTCAGATGAGTTTTTTGAGGTATATAATATTGTTGAATTCTATAGTTTAAACACAATGTATATTTAAGACTAACTAGGATTGATGACCGTTTCACTTCTTATACAGTCACTTCAAAGAAGTTGTAAGGGTGAATATCATACCATCGATCCAACCAACATTGAGTGTGTGGTAAATATGAGACTTTTCGAATGGGTGAGCAATCATAATTTTGACTTCTTTCTTATTCTCTTTTACCTAACTTGTATATCTTCATCACCTTTAATTTTCTATAAATATATCTACCATGCTAGACACAATTATAATAGTAATCAATTGATAGTTCTATGATACAATTGTAGGGCCTATTTGGTGTTGAAATTACTATGGTACTAGAAGACGCTTGCTATGTTGACTACTTACAAGTTCGTGAATTATTCAAGATAAATCGAAGGGTTATGAGTGAGGACAATAATATGCTACGTCAACTTAAACAACTCGGTGGCTATAATTGTCGTGTAAGAGCACCTTATCCAATATATACTTTTTCTATTATGTATTTAAGAATATTATTATCTATAAACTGTAACATATAATATTCATCGAAATTAAAAGGTTAATTATGTGTAAAATATTAATGTGGGTTTCTTTGACATTTTCTCTTGAATCTTTTGTTGTGTATCTATCTGAGGAGAATCTAAACCATTTATGTAGTTGGCAGCAAAATATTTGGTTCACCACCACAAAATTAAGGGACTAATAAATATTAGGAATATATAGAAATAATTTTTTCATTTGGCACTTAGCATCTAGATATATATCCTCTTTTATAATTGATATTATGTACAAATTATTCTGCTATATGTGTATATCTCCTTTATAGCTTATTAGTTTCTTAAGATGATTGGAAAGGAAATAAAGATGATACAAATGAAGGGAAGTGGTGTGTCCGAAATTTAGTTTAGATCATCATTAATTATCATAAAATGATTAAATTTTAACTAAAAATTAGACTTAGTCACTAATAGAGTTGTGGTGGTTACGTTACGTTCTAAAATAACTATAATGAAAGTGATCGCTTTAAGCTAGAGAGCGACAACTTTAAGACCATTTTAGTGTTACATTTAAAATTAAATGGTCTCATTTAAGACTTTCTAATAGATAATAGGAATTGAAAGGATTACCATATAAATCCCACAGATATAAAGGGAAAGGAAAAGGAGTTTTTAAGTAAGCAATCTTTTTAATGAGTCGTTTTCCTTTCTTACAAAATCTCAGACACTAACACGAGAGAAATACTAAATCTTTCTTTTTTCCAGTTCCTCCTTTACAAGTTTAGAAACTTTTGAAATAAGCATTAATAGAATAGAATAAAGAGTGAACATGTAACTATTTTGTCAGTTTAAGAAGTTTATTGTCTTACTTGTTTTGACAGAAAGAAGGATATATACTTGCTAGATATTGGATGAATGATAAGAATGTCCAAGATGCCCTTCATGTAAAAAAGGTTTGAAGAAATTTATTGTTACTCCTTCTATGAATATGTTTAGTTAGATTGATAAAAATAACTTATTAAGTTTGTACAAGTATTGAAACAGGAGAACACTGGAGAATGGCTTCGATGCAAGCATGCATTCAACTATTCATACGATATTGGAAGTAGTGTCAGATATCATGCTAAACTAAGTGCCAAAGGCTTCCGATCTTTAATATATAGGTTACACGAGAATCTAAATTTATAATCTTCTAACATAATCTTAGTTTTTGTTATGCCATTAACATTGATATTCATCATGAACTAGTGGGGATCATGACATGATTGTTCCATTTTTGGGAACGCAAGCATGGATAAGATCTTTGAACTACTCAATTATTGATGATTGGAGAAAATGGATGGTTGATGACCAAGTTGCCGGGTTAGTTGCAATTTCACTCTATTTATTATATATTATCATATATTTTCTTAAACTTACTGCAAAATGGCGCAATATGCTTATATTGATAGTTAATGTCTCCAATTTTCAAAACAAAATGCTACCTAGATATGCAATAACAACAATTTCATTTTTTACAAAAAAAGTTATACCACCAAATGCTTTAGTCGAATGATAGCCATACATCTAAGTAACAACATTAACTATAATAATAACACCACCAAAAATCACGAGTATGATCCTACTGTAGGCAAAGTATTGAGAGGTCCAAATGTACACAACTAATGTTGTTAGTTAGTTATAAGAGCGCTTTTTTTGCTATTTTTATACGAAATTATTTTGCAATACAAAATCTTTTTGTTTGTTTGGTCAAACATGTATACCAAAATACAAAACTAGAAAGCAAACCATATGATAGCTAGAAAGAAGAAGATTATTAAGAGACACAAGCCACAAATACGCAAATCCCAATATAAGATCAACGATCTAACAAACCAACAAGAAAAACTTACAAGACTAATCACAATAAATGTAAGTTTGTTAATTTATTTTACGCCATTCTTTTGAAGTTGAGAGCTCACCTTAATTTCTTCATTCATTTGGATTTGAGAGCTTGTTTACTTAACGAACATAAATAAAGTTTTATTCATACTCTATCATTTACTAGTTTACACACATGTCTAACACAAATTAGATAACCAACATATTTATATGACTTTTTATATATATTTTACGTTCTCCAAAGAGTACATTTACTGGTTCATGTTAGCCGACTTCAATCATGTTGGGATTAAGGTTTGGTTGTTATTGTTTTCTTATGTAGATTCACGAGGACTTACTCTAACAACATGACCTTTTCAACTATAAAGGTAGGTTTTGGCGTCAATGTCGTGTGGTAGGAAGTGGTGCATATAAAAATACACTTTTTTTTTTGTCTTTTTTGAGCAGGGTGCTGGGCATACGGCTCCTGAGTACAAGCCTAAACAATGTTTTGCAATGTTCAAGAGATGGATGGTTGGAGAGCCTTTATAATCTGTACCCACACCATATGCACATTCTACGCATTGTTATCGTATATTCAAGACAATAGTAGTCATTCCAATGTTTAAGCAAATTTATAATTGTCTAATACCTTTCAAGAGTAGAACTAACACATGATTCATATCCAATAACCCATGACATGTATACAATCATATTAAAACCCGTTCTTGCATAGTGAGGTTGTCACTTAGCTTCCCTAAATCCTATTCTCATTGCACAGTCATCGCCTACTTATGCATTGCATAACATACTAGCCACACTAACTCCTCCTCTATTAAAAAAATTAAAGTAAATAAAAATGACTCTATGTTGTTATTGCATAGACACCTTCATAATAACATTGCTTCTATTGTAATTCTTTACTATAAATTCAAAGCCCTTATCTTCAATATTGATTTCCTACATTATTAGTATTTCAGTTTCAATTATCACACATATAAAATAAAGTGAAATATTAAATATCATCAATTCGTACATTAACATCCATAAAAATGTTAACTAATGTCTATATGAGCTTAACCATTATTCTTTCTCTCATATATACGTGTCAAATATAGCAATATCGGATCAAAATATCTCTATTGACAAAGGCAAACTTCCCCAAGAGATGAGAAATAAGAAATAAGACAACTTCACTACATTGTAATATGTGATGTATGGCCGATTTTTTAGTTTTACCAAATAAGTAACATACCAATTATTTGCGTATGAAAGCGATTAGAATGGTTAGACAAGAACCGAAATATTGTGTGCATTTTGTGACTTCAACATAACTCAAGTGTCCAGTTAATGATCACCTACTCCAACCGTTATCATGTGGTATCTGTTGTGATAGCGCTACAATTGCTTCAAATATTCGACAAAATTAACATAAGGTAGCATTTGGGAATTTGTAATTCATTTTAATATCTAGAATTTAATTCGTAAAATTGAAATTCTAATATTCAGTTCCAATTCCAAATTACCTTTTGGGAAGCAAATGGAATTCATTTGTAATGTGACATTAAACCCTAACCTTAACCCTAATAGATCAAATGACTGTACATGCCCAAATCGTCACCCCCTCTCCTCAATTCACACACACCCAACCCCCACCCCTACCCCCTCCACCATACTTAGCAGCACCCTAACCCTCCCCACTACTACCATCCTCTTTTATCACTCTAAGTCGTCTCTAACTCTCATCTAAAACTAATCTTGCTCGATCGACTTGAACAAGATCTCACCACCCTGACCACGAGTCTGTAGTTGATGGGGAAGTGAAGGTAGATATGCTATAGGGATATAGATACCTGTCTTTTACGGGGTGGCCGAGCTTGGTGACTGAGAACCATTATCTCCTCCTCGTCACGGTGGCGTGCACGATGACGTTCGCATCAGAGTTTCGATGGACGTGCATTCATTGTTGTAGTTTCCAACGGTCGTGTTCCCTGACGACGGTGGAGAGGTTGGAAGAGTAGAGGAGATAGTTAAGGGTTGAGGATTGAGAGAGGGGATGAATTTGATTTGAGATGGGCTGAAAAATTGAAATGTTAGGGGATGTGGGTTGGAATGGACTTGTATTTGATTAGCGAGGCCTATATTTCAATTGAGTTGGAATTGACCAAATTCCAATTCTATGTGATTATCAAATATAAGAATTGGCCGACGTAAGTAACATTATTGAGGAACATAAAGAACATCACGTAGGACAAATTTCTCGTGAGAGATCATATCTTGCGAAAGACATCCTTAACATTTCTATCTTATTGTAACTCAAATTATCATTAATCTTCACGCATATGTTCAAACTACAACTTTTAAACACCAATACTTATAGGTTGATATGAAATTATGTTTTTTTTTATATAAAAAAACACAATCACACACAATATACCATATTATTGTAACTCAATTTTATCATTATGCATTCACATAAATACTCCTAACAATGGTGAATTGTTTTGAAGAGCAAGGTTGGTACATTTGTTGAGAGTTCAATTTGGCTGAGTCTTGTCCCAAGTTCGAATCCTTATAACACCACGCCTCCACTCCACAACATTAGCCGCTCCGATGTAGCTAAAAACATAAAAATAGAGGTCAAATATTTTACAAAACCATAAAAAGTGCACCATAGACGAGTTTCATTCAAACTAAATCAACTCAGGCTTTTCAAGCCCATACATGGACGATTAGACCTGTTCAATGGGGCAGGTCCCCGCTTAAAGCCCGGGCCCGCCCCATTTTATAGCGGGTCATGACCCGCAATTTGTGATAACGAGCCGTGCCTCTAACAGGTCGAGTCATGGCGGGTCAAATTTTATGCAAAATGGAAAATTAGTATGAAATACTTGTGATTCGCAACGACCCGCCACCGACCCGCTTAAACCTGCAACACTTATTTTCATGACCCGGCCTGGCCCAGCCCGTTAGGATTTGGCCCGACCCAAACCAGGCCCAATAAACAGGTCTATAGACGATCTTTTCCAAAACTCTCCAATAGAAGTTAAACATTTTTTGTTTTTATGTAGGAGAACTTCCAAAAATAATTTCATAAAAAAAGTAAAAGTGTCACAAATTGTACCAATCGGAACGTTGTTAATTCAAACATCTTCGGATCTAAATCCACTTATTCTTTCTGTCTTTACCCCCAACATTTTCTTTCCTTTCTCAACACTCCTAAACCCAAAACATTTCATTTATTTTTTGATTCATACAGCAATAAATATAACAGATCTCCATTATAACAACATCAACAAGAACGTTAATTAGTTGCATTTGATTTGATAAGAAAAAAAGATGGCGACAATGGAGAATTTGATTGGGCTGGTGAACAAAATACAAAGGGCATGTACTGTTCTTGGAGATCACGGCGGTGAGGGCCTTTCTTTGTGGGAAGCTCTTCCTTCTGTCGCCGTCGTCGGCGGTCAGGTTAATCTTTTTATTTTTAATACATTTGCTGTAATTATTAATTTTTTTTTTTGGTTTTTATTGAATAATGTAGCTCAAAAGATGGAACTTTGATAGAGAAATAGGAAGTGGGTGTTGATTTGATCGGAAATGTAAGAAGTGGGTATTGATTAGAATTGAAAAATAAGATGTGGGTATTGCTCAAGATTTGATTTTGAGAAATGGGTTGTTGATTTATTTGTATTTAGATGGAAATGAATCAAGCATTATGTAGCTCAAAAGATGGAGCTTTGATGGAAGATAATTAGTGGGTATGGCCCATGGTTTGATTTTGAAGAATGGGTTATTGATTTATTTGCATTATAATGAGAATGGATTAAACATTGTGTAGCTCAAAAGATTGAAGTTTGATTAAATACAAGAAGTTGGTATTGCCCAAGGTTGGATTTTAGGAAACGGGTCGTTGATTTGTTTTTGTTTTAGTTAGAATGGATCAAACATTATTTATGTAGCTCAAAAGATGGAAGTTTGATCGAATATAAGAAGTGTGTAATGCTCAAGGTCGGATTTTGAGGAATGGGTGGTTGATTTATTTGTGTTTTAATGAGAATGGATCAAGCATTGTGTAGCTCGAAAGGTAGAAGTTTGATTAAACATAAGAAGTTGGTATTGCTCTAGGTTGGATTTTGAGAAATGGTTAGCTGATTTGTTTGCATACTGTAGCTCGAAAGACGAAACTTTTGTGGAAATTAAGAATTGGGTATTGATTAGAGTCGATAAATTAGAACTTGGTGTAGCTCAAGGTTAGATTTTGGTAAATGGACAATGAATCTTATGCATTTTGAAGGAAATGAGTCTAGTTATGCAGCTCTTAAGTTGTAGTTAATTTCATTTTCCGATTCTTTTGAGTAATGTAGGTCAAAAGATAGATACTTTGATGGAAAAGAAGAACTTGGTATTGCTTAGACTTAAAAAATAAGAGCTACGTATTCCTCAAGGTTTGATTTTGGCAAATGGGTCATTGATTTTTATGCATTCAAGAAAATGAGGCAAATATTGTAGCTCAAAAGTTGTAATGAATTTCAATTTTCCAACTTTTCCTAGTTTTATTTTGAATAGTGTGGCTCATAGGATAGAAACTTGATTGGAAAAGAAGCACTGGATATTGCTTAGACTCGAAAAATAAGAGTTGGCTATTGCTCAAGGTTAAATTTTGGGAAATTGGTCATTGATTTATACGCATCTTGAAAAATGAATCAAACTATATGACATGTGGATCAAAAGTAGTAATTTTTGAGTTTTTAATTGACAATGTTGACGATTTGAAATATTGGCTGGAGAACAGAGTTCCGGGAAATCTTCTGTGTTGGAGAGCATTGTGGGCAGAGATTTTCTACCTCGTGGGTCTGGTTAGTTTTTAATATATGTTGTGGTGTGGTAAGTTGATTCGTGCTTTCAGTAGTTATAGAGAGAGATCTAAGTTGATTGGGTTGGATGTGGTGTGTTTTTGGTGATGTAAAGGTATTGTGACGCGGCGGCCACTTGTACTGCAGCTGCACAAGATCGATGGTGGAAGTGAATATGCAGAGTTTCTCCATGCGCCTAAGAAACGATATACTGATTTTGGTAAGTCACATATCATTAACTGCAAGATGTGCTAAACCGTGTAAATTAGCACCTAGATGGCATGATAAACCTTGGTTTATAATTTTGTAGTTTTCTTTGGAGTAAATGATTGCAACAGTAATGAACTCTATGAATCGTGGAACTTGTTTGCTGGTCATTATGTCGATATAGTTATTTTAAAGTTATTTAGTGAGCTGATGATATCTTTGCTGATATAATGCAATGAATCTTCTATATAGCGACTTTGATCAGGGTATAGGACCTTAGTGATTCATAGAATATCACTTATCTGCCTCACCCCCAAAACTCTTCTACATACTTGCCGTTCTATCAGTGTGTAGTTGAAAGACGTGTTTGGAGGTTACTTTTCTCAACTGAAGATAGAAGAATCCAGGGTATTAAATAGCGGCCATGACGAATTGTATTGGCAGGCACATAAAGTCTTTTGGGTCACCGCATCTGCATTTTTGAGGTTGTATCATATTGACATTTATTGGATCATACACTGCTCTGTTGCTAATTACGGTCTTAACCAGTATAGCTTGAATGTCCCCTGTAATTTATGTGGTTGTTAAGAATCAAAAAGTTCAATGATATGCCATCATTGCGTTAGCGGTACTACGTTGGTATGGTAGTGCATTAATCGATCGATTATCCTCTACTAGGTACACGATTTGACAATGTTATGGGATATCTAGAACTTAGTTGTAAAAAGCGCGCCTCAGGCGCGGGGCGTCCTGAGGCGATAAGCCATGCGCTTTTTCCGGCGAGGCGAAGGCGAAATCAAGAAGCGCAGCCCAGGCACGCCTAGGCGCGCCTCAGTGCGAGGCGAGGGCTTCCGGCGCTTTGGGTTTTGAGGCTAGAAACGAACAAAAAATCCCAGATCTACGACAAACGGCTTAGAATCCGGCAAAACGGAGGCCGTAATTGGCGTCGGGACGTAATTTCCGGTCGAGTAGGGTACTTTTTATGCCGGAAAAGGTCTCCGGCCACCGTCAACGGTGGTCAACGGCCGGTCAACCACCGTTGACCGGAGACCTTTTTCGGCATAAAAAGTACCCTACTCGACCGGAAATTACAACCTGACTCCAATTCCGGCCTCCGTTTTGCCCAATTTCCAACCTTTTTTTGTAGATATGGGATTTTTAGGTTGGTGTTTTATTTTTTTTTTCTTTTTATCTTCTCTCCCTTCTCTCATTCTCTGATTACCTTAGGGCTTTACAACTTGTATGGGTTGGTGTTTTGTGTTTTGTATTAATTATTTTTTATTTTTCAAAAAAAAAAATGCGCCTTGCCTATGAAAGGCGTGCGCTTTCGCTTTGCGCCTTCNNNGGCCACTTGCGCCTCAGTGCGCCTCGCGCTTTTTACAACTAAGATCTAAAAGTGAAACTATGTTTTAACCTATACTTGTAAAGAGGGCACATAGTTTCAGCATCTGGTTCTTCGTGGGAATGTTTAGTAGGATATCATCATTCATTGTATTGGTGATATTTGATTGTTGGTGAGGTCAAATATATAGTTACCAACTGTGCAACTTTGACAATGGCTGTGACTGTGACCTTTGAAAAAATAGATATATCAGGGTACGCAATTTCAAGCATCTCATTTCTTCAAACTGATAAAGTGCAGTGATACCCTGAAAGCAAGAGGTCGCAGATATATAGTTGCCAATTGTACAACTTTGACAATAGCTGTGACTTTGACCTTTGCAAAAAATAGATATTTCAGGCTATATAATTGCAAGCGTCTCATTTCTTCAAACTGATAAAGTGAGGTGACACCTTTATACCATTATCAAACATAATAAGTTCACAATTCCTGCTTGCTTCTTTTGTGTCTGCCCGTTTATTGATGACATCTGGTTTAGCATGTTAGAAGGAGCTTCAATTTTATGTTAGGATATATGTCCCTACATGAAAGTTTAGTGCTAGTCGCCTGTCCCTAAGTTTCTGGGTTCTCTATTCTGTGTATATTAGGATTTAGCGCGCGGTCTTATGCTGGCTTTTTTATCCTTATTGACTGATTTTCTTGTTGTGACTTTCTTATTCTTTTGTTATGATGGTTATACAACTGACAAAGTTTGTTATTTTTTTCCTTTGCAGCTTCTGTACGTAAAGAAATTGCTGATGAAACTGATCGTATTACTGGAAAGTCAAAAGCTATTTCTAATATCCCTATCCACCTCAGCATTTATTCCCCGCATGGTATGTATCTTAAATGAAATATTTGTTAATGAACTGAGCATACTGTGAATGTTAAGCATCACAGCTAAAGTTTTTAGTTAATGAACTTACCAGATTGTGGATGGTATGTACGTTATCTGAAGTCTTTAGCTATTGAGCTCTCATTGTGTAAAAAATAGTAGAACATTGCTTTCTCCCATTATCTATTCTTTTATTTTTTTTATTTTGTGTTGGTAGAAAAGTAATAATTTCATTTAAGTGATTGAACTATTAGAGGAGAAGAAGTCCCCATAGCTTCAGAAAAAAAAAAAAAAATACCAAAAAGGTTGTATTACGGATATTTTTTTTTTAATTTTTTTGTTTTAGTGACAGGCCTATTTTGACCATTTTGTCTTTTTGGGGGTATTTTGATGTGGTGCAAGTAAATGTAGAAAGATTCACATGCTCATTTTTTGGATGGGTCTGTAATTGCTCTTCTTCTAATTTACAGTTGAAATAGCTCTTTCAGATGTGGTATATGAGGAGATGCATTGTTTTTAACTAGCCACATTTGAAGTAGCTCTTGCAGTTGTGCTCTAAATATAGAACTGACCACATTTATCATTAAATGCAATAATGAGTCCAATTTAAGTATTAATCGGTTTAATCATTCCCCTTTGAACAATTGGATTGCACTTGATCTAGTCTTTTTGCTGGTTTACACACTATTATTGCTATCAACGAAGTGCGTTGTGGTCTTCCTGTTCCTATTCCAAGTTCCTCTTTCCTCTTAAATAAATCTTTGTTTGGATAGGGATCTTTGAAACATCAAGGATCTTTGAAATGTAGAGAGCCTATATTTTAAAAAGCCTTCATTTAAAAATTAATAAGTTTGGATGAATTTGGTAAAGAGGAAAGAGGCAACTCCAAGTTGAGGGAGGATTTTCAAAAAATAAAACGAGGGATTTTGCATATAGCACCGTTTTAGGTGTCATTTAGAAATGGATTTCCTTGGGGTTAAAAATCCCCTTTTAAAATCCCAGCATTTTTAACAATCCATTTCTCAATTGGCCCAAACAGCAAAGAGGATTTTGAGAAATTTCAGTTTTATTAAAACCCTTTTTTAAAGTTCTCCACGCAAATACTCTGTAATATATGTGTAGTGCAATTTTGCTGGCAGTCAAGTATGATTGTAGTCCTTGGCTGACTTGTCAATAGAGAAATCTAAAGAGTTCATTAGTAAAATGGCCTTAGAAGGGCATATTCTTGGGTTTCTCTAGGAACTCGAAAAGATGTGTTTTCTGCGATTCCCAGTCCGTCACAGTTTTTGACTTTAAGATTCTGTTATCTGTCATTTCTGTTGTTTCTATAGTTTAACTGAGTCGTACTTGGGTTCATTTGCAGTTGTGAACTTGACACTTATAGATCTTCCTGGGCTGACAAAGGTCGCCGTAGGTAATTTTCTTTACTACATTTCTGATACCAGAATAAGTACATTTATGTAATGGAGATTGCATTGCATTACTTGATAATTCCTGTAGAAGACTTACTAAACGTTTATGGTTGGCCTAATGCAGAGGGACAACAAGAAAGTATTGTTGAGGACATTGAGAACATGGTCCGCAGTTATGTGGAGAAGGTGAGTAAAATGCTCATGGAGCGTGGATAGAAAGTAGATAACCTGATGACATGGTTTCGACAAAATAAAGGTTCCACAAATAAGAAAGGCAAAATGTGCTGGTAACTACATATGGTAGGTTGGGGAGTGACATTTTTTAGGTAGGAAAGAGAATGTGAGACCTATAGTCAAAAAAAAAAAAAAAAAGAACTATTTGGTTTGAGTTGGAAAATCAATGTCACTCAAACCATAATGCCTTTTATATCCCTGACATTTCGGGTCTGGTCGGTGTCTAGTTTGGTTGGGTTGTACACAAAAAATTTCAGGTTATTTTGGGTGTGGGTAATTTCGATATTCCGTTTGAAGAGATCAGATTCAAACCGAGCAAATTAGACCTGGTGTTTAGGTTGGGTCAGCTTTTGGCAGGTTTAGTTGAAATTTCAGGCTACGATTTCATGGAGTACCCCTTTTGGTGGTTACTTGTATCAGGACAATAACTTGAACTCCTTTCTCATGTCGCCACCTACTGTACTTCTCCTTTTTCTGGGGGTAGGGGTGTTTAAACGGTTTAAAATGTAAGTTGTAAAAACAGGTTGGAAAGAAGAGAGGAATCTAGACTACTCCTATGTGGATTAGTTCCTTGTAGCTGTGTACTTGAACTGATTATTACTGACAATTTTATCCTAATGTGACTCCGTCTTTATCTTTGTAGCCTAGCTGCATTATCCTGGCTATTTCTCCGGCTAATCAAGATATAGCCACGTCAGATGCTATAAAGCTTGCAAGAGAAGTTGATCCTTCAGGTAATTAGGCTCTGTTGATGCTTAGGAAGATTTCATCGCCATGTTCATGGACTAGGAAATAATGAACCTGTTAAAAATTAATGTTACCTCTTCCTTCTGCAGGGGAAAGGACATTTGGAGTCTTGACAAAACTTGACCTAATGGACCAGGGAACCAATGCATTAGATGTATGCATATCTCTTGGTGAATGATGTTGATACTGGATAGTCGATGAGGATTTTTCTTTCTACCTCAATAAAGGTTTAATCTTCAAGTGCTTCTTTTCATATAATAGGTTCTTGAAGGAAGAGCATACAGATTGCAGCATCCCTGGGTTGGTATAGTCAATCGTTCACAAGCTGATATCAACAAAAATGTTGATATGGGTTCTGCTCGTAGGAAGGAGCAAGAATATTTTGAGCACAGTCCAGAATATTCTCATTTGGCTCATAAGATGGGTTCTGAGTATTTGGCAAAACTTTTATCAAGGGTCAGTATCCTCCTTGAAAATTATAAGCCAACTTGATCCTCTAATAGTGTTAATGCATGTGAATTGATGAGAGATCGTTTGATAACAAACCTGATACTGAATATTCACCTTTTTTAAACCAGCATTTGGAGGTTGTGATTAGACAAAAGATACCAAGTATTATCGCCCTCATCAATAAGTCAATTGATGATATCAATGCTGAATTGGATCGCATAGGCAGACCTATTGCAGCGGATGGAGGGGTAATTATCAAGTCCCATTTGAACTGAGTTGCTTTTAAAGATGACACTTTCTATACTTGAGTTATTCATTTTGTAAATTTAGGCCCAGCTGTACACTATATTGGAAATGTGCCGTGCATTTGATAAAGTCTTTAAGGAGCATCTTGATGGAGGGTAATTTCTGTTTATCTCTTTATTTCAAGTATTATTTTTATCAGCTGATTTAAAATTCTGGTCTTGTTTTCTTTTTCATATGGCTCAAATACCTGTTTGGTCTTTTATCTTTTGAATGAAGATGATGCAAGAAACCTACTGGTCCTACCCTAGTTACTGTAATTTTTTAATCCACAATTATAGAAAGGGCCCCATTAAATGAGAATAGGCTGCACGTAAGTATCAAAGTGTTTGTATTATTGGTACACACCCTTTTCACGTTAACTGAAATCAATATGAGATCTTTACTTTTTAACTTCAGCTTCAGCATCAAATTGGGTATTGAACTTCACTCAAATTTATGTTAAGGTACCCAACTTTTATCTGTTCATGTTGAGGCACCGGGGTTACATGTTCTGTTTAAACCTATATATCTTTCACTATCTAAGGAACGTTTATTTGGGAAAACAAAATAACGACTTAAGATACTAAAGTCTGGTATTTAATTATTCTTTCTTCTCCCTTCCTTTTCTACTCCTTGGCTTGTCCATGGTTTCAATGTTGCTGCCACCTCCCTATCACTTTCTCTCCTCTACAACCATCTCACCTTACCGAGGAGAATACTAACTGACACAGTTCCTCTGCATAAACCAAAAACAATAAACAGTGGACAATGAATAAAAAACCAACTTTGGAATTTCTTTTTATTTCCTTTCTAAACATGTTGAGCCAGACGCTTGATCAAGCCTAACAAGGACTAGAATTAGAAAGATCTGGGAATTCGAATGCCTAAATTGCAAATTTACAAGTTGTGGAATTCATCTTCTTCCCTTTTAGGTCTTATTAAAAGAAAAAAAGTCTTCTCTCTATAAATCAAACTCCGAAATCATAGCCCTTATAAGTGAATAACTAAAAACCCTAAATGATTCCAAAATACTATCATCCTTGTTAAAGAAATGGAGGTCACCTTAATTTGATTGGCATGGGTGTGCAGGTGTGTGGGGCTGATGAGTCAGTAGTTGGGGCTAATGTTTTGGGTGGTGTCTGTGTGTGTTGAATGGTGAGATCCGAGGGTTAAGGGCATAAGTTGGGTTTGAGTTCAAAGTTTCCGATGTTGTAATAGGAGTACCAAGTACTTCGCCCTTCCCATGGAGTTCTATATCACATTTGTCGAGGTTATATTTTAACCATTAATTACTCCAATTATAAATCTAAGTTACTAATTAATAATGGATAGATTCGTAGCTAATAGTACTTCTATATGATTATATTTCTATTATTTATCTTGATTCTTGAGTTGTTTATGGTTAGAAAATGACCTCAAATACTGTCAAAAAGCAAATATAGAGAAATCAAAGAGGAAGTATTTTATTGTACTTTCAAATTTGTGTAAAGTACAAAAGTTTAGTTTCTGAAATAATTGTGTGCTTTGGTTTTCGTGTGTATGTGTGGCTGTAAAATAATAAGACTTGTACTGTCGTATATATATTGCTGTGAATCTTAGCACTAAATATTGTTTCAGGCGACCTGGTGGTGATCGTATTTATGGGGTTTTTGACCACCAACTGCCAGCTGCTATGAAAAAGCTCCCTCTTGATCGTCATCTTTCGACATCAAATGTTCGGAAAGTTGTAGCAGAAGCTGATGGCTACCAGCCCCATCTTATTGCCCCTGAGCAAGGAATTAGAAGACTTATTGATGGATCCCTTGGATACTTTAAAGGTCCAGCTGAAGCAACAGTCGATGCGGTAATGTTCTTGACATAAAAGTCTCTACAAGATGAAGGATATGTTATTTCATACCATACGAAAATCCCATAGATAATACTTTATGGTTACTCCGGTCATGAGTCCCCTTATTCATTTCAACAGAGTAAAATCTAAAAAATGTCACCAGCAACAATTCTTTACCTTCAGAGTTTAACACGCTGAATCAAGTGTGTTAATGACTTGTTTTCTACTTATTTTGAAGAGTGCTGTTACGTGCATATAAGATCAAGTATTACTTGGAAAATGTTTTTGGAAAAGCATTCTTACGTATAAGATATAGAATAGGTAACAATCATACCACTAAGCTGGAGCCTTGCACGCTGAATCAGTTATATTGGTTATTATGGTGTGTGAAATTGAAGCTCAGATGCTAGTATGCTACTATGAAGATACCATGTACATTGTGCATTTTAAAAGGAGTTTTCAAATTAAAGGCTGTATTCTGGCTACACATTTTTTCTGGATGTTCTCCTAGTTGATGGGTTTTTCTGATGTGTCAATTGCTCTCTGAATGTGTAGTCATTCATTTTTTTACATCTTATCTCACTTTGTTCCATTTACTTTGATCCCTCACAGGTGCACCTCATTCTTAAAGAACTTGTGAGGAAGTCAATCGCTGCAACACTGGTGAGCAACAATATGTTTATTTGACTCATTTTGCAGCAGTCGTCAACATTAACACTATTAAAAGTTAGTTTGGAGTCAGCAGTATCTGATCCTTTATGTGTACAGATGAGCAATCTATGCCATTCAAGTTTTCTACTATCATAGCAACCCTCAAGATTAGGAAACTGGGAAACTTGCAACCTTGTTCAATGTATTACCTTGCTCTTCCTATAATAGTCCTTAGGGTGTGGATGATATAATTTAGCAATGTTCCTTGTGTAGCTTTTTCTATACTCACAAACTTTCCTCATCCAAATCTTCTGACGTCCCACTTTTTTTGGGAGTTCAAAGTTCCACAAAGTTTGAAAGCTATAGCATGCATCATAATATTGGATAAATTTAGTACCAGAAGATGTAGATATGTAGAGGGTAGGAACTTTGGCTTTAAAATTTTTAAGGGGTGTAACGCTTTTGGCATGAACTATTTGAGGTGAATGTCAAAAAGTGAATCACTTTGGCATAGGTCTTGGAGTATTTCCAGGCCATATATTTTATCTCTTGGAATTGGGATGGAGCTGGACTAGTGCTAAGCCTTTACAGTTTTTTCGTTTCTGAGGGTGATTGGAAAGGAGAGGAAGGGAAGCCAGAATAATTTAAGGGAATAAATAGGGTAGGGAGAGCGGTTAGAGAAGATTATGAGAGATTTTTAGCAATCAGTGACTGGTGGCAGTAGCCAGTAGGTGAGATCATTTGCATTTTCGGAGACTTATGAGTTATGAGTAAGAGATGGGGAAGCTAATTGGTCTGATTGCAATCTTGGGGTCTGTGCACTTGACTGATGATGTCATTCATATCTAGAGAAAGCAGCCCTCTGGATACTTAAGCTGCGAAAGCTTCTTGGTATCTGGAACGACGCCGATACCTTCTGCTTTTCTTCGAGCATGGACTGTCATGCTGAATGCTTTTGGAAACCCAAAGTTCATCTGAAGGTCATGGCATTTTGTTGGACTATGGTTTTGGGCAATCTAGTATGGATCCCGCTCTAGGCAAGGTCTGGTGCAACTGTATTGTTACTGTTGTCTCCTTTGTTTGGTTTAGCTTTTAAAATGTGATAGGATTCATTTATTTGATTAGTTTATTTTAAAGAAAATGGAAGGAAAAAGGTAACAATTCAAGTTGTTAACTCTCTTTTAGTCTAAATTCCCCAATTTGGGTATAAAGAAAGTGAGACTGTTATTAAGTAACCTATCTTATCATTTCCTATCCTTTCTTCCAAAATTCACTTGATTTATACATTGGAAGATGACTACATTGCTTTTCTTTCTACCGAATCTCTCTTTGCCAAACAAGCTATTAATGTTTTTTTTGCATGAGGGCCTGTATTGTGGTAATCATACCTAAATTTTCACGTGAAGTCCAATGTCTGAGCAAATAGAGAAGGGCTGGAAACTTGCCATGTATCGTAGATTTGTAGTTCTATAAGCCCAGAAAATGTCTTTGTTATGGGGAAACCTGAAATGGCTTCTGACCATTGCTATGGTTGTGTACAACAGGAGCTGAAGCGATTTCCATCCCTCCAAAATGATATAGCAGCTGCTTCGAACGAGTCATTAGAAAAATTTCGTGAAGACAGCAGAAAAACAGTCTTACGTCTAGTGGAGATGGAGTCTACTTACTTGACAGTGGAATTTTTCAGAAAACTTCAGGTTGAACCAGAGAAGAACACTGGTAATCGTGACCAACCGGCTCCAAATGCAGACCGTTATACAGATAATCATCTCAGAAGGATTGGTAAGTTTTATTTACACATGAACTGTGGTTTGAACATTAAAATGGCTACTTTGTTGTGTTCCGAAGTTTTGCGCCATATAGTTAGCAGAGAATGTTTGCCACAGGTTAATTTCTGAAGTAAATTACGTCAACAATACATTTTTGTTTTGTTTTCTCAGGCTCAAATGTCTCAGCTTATGTTGGCATGGTTTGCGATACATTGAAGAATTCAATTCCAAAAGCGGTTGTCCACTGCCAAGTCCGAGAGGCCAAAAGGGCACTTCTCAACCAATTCTATGTTCACATAGGAAGAAAAGAGGTAAATCCTGCAGCTCCATTTTAAATTGATCCTTTTTTCTTCCTTAGACTCAACGTGTTCAGAAAGGGTATATACTATATAGCACATGATTCTAGGTACGTGACACTCTTCTGCAGTTGGTCATTCTAACTATGAGTTAATTGGTCTTTGAATGAGAAAAAAAGCACCTGGAGGGTTAGGTTGCATGGATCAGTATTATATGGTTTACTAACCTTGAACCATGCAGAAATTGACTGGAGGGTTTCTCATTGACTAGTTGCATATTTTGGTACTTACTTTCAATTGTTGGCTGAAGGCAAGACAAATGAATAAGCTATCTATGTAGTCAACAAGTAGTTGTTTGAAAGTTTGTTGAGAAAATAATTCCAGGTGTTGATCAAGATATATTTTCGACGCTTTGTGTCTTGAACTAAAATTTATTTATTAGATATTTAATTCTGCAATTTACAATTCTACATTAGACCTCATATTGTCTGATGACATGCCCTTGGTTTCCTAAACTCTTTATTACTTACTGCTCCAAACTGGTGGAGTTCTTCGTATTGGATTTTTGGGGCTGGGTAAAAGCAAAGAGCGAAATCGTTTTGGAAGACAAATGCTAGCTCCATTGGGTTAGATTTGGGTGAAGAGGAACTCTAGCATATCCTTGGGGAGTGTTACTCCTTGCTGCATATAATTGAGAGTGGCCAGTTTTCCAGTATATTTTAATGCTAAGACGGCAAGTTGGGTATGCCATACTTTTATTCTGCGAAATTCGGCCCTTTTTGAATCATTAGTGAGGAGGACTTTTATAATTGAGTGCTTCGTAATTCTTCAGTGAATTCTTTTTTAACATCAAAAATTGGAAAAGATTAAAGAATGAATTGCAATACAGAACACTCAATACAAGGCAACATTAATCCTTCACACTTGTAACTAATGGCGGGACAATAACGGATTTCGCTGACTATTTTCCCATCTTTATCTGAGTTTGGAATGAGCTTAACAGTAACCCTGCCAGTGACATCCCATTCCTGCTTGTAAAAGTTGGACGTGTAGCCATTGACACCCCAAGAAAATACCTTTGTAGTCATGCAGCCACTGTAGTTATTAATGCTCTCTGCTGGTTATGAATAGTAGATGACCTTGCTTGAGAACATCAGGCACAGCTGCACAAGAGCCATATGAGAACCTCCCCTATAAGGATTTTTTGGCGTTTTCATTATGACGTTGAATTGCCTTTATGTCAGTGAGGCTTTCACCGTCGTAGACTCGTAGTTAGTGAAACACTAAAATCTGCAATTTTTATTCCTTTTTATTGGATTCAGTTAGAGCAATATTGTCCGTTTAAAAGTAGGCATGTTGTGGGCTTTGGGTGCTTCTGGTCTGGCTGGTTGGGTCGCCTTTGCAGCTCTAGCTGTTCCCTCTTTGGCGATATTTATGTGTTAATCTTTCTTTTCTCGTACATTGCAGATTTAATGCAGTTCCATAACGAGATGTGTTGTAGCTAAAGCTTGACTGTTTATCATTTCTGTACAAGAAATCAATTTTTGCCTAAATCGATTCTGTTTAATGAATTGTCTTCGCTTCTTTATCATGCTGCAGAAAGAGCAACTTAGTGCTATGTTGGATGAGGATCCTGCACTGATGTCCAGAAGAGAAACACTGGCAAAGAGACTTCAACTGTACAAGTCGGCGAGGGATGATATTGATGCGGTGGCATGGAACAAGTGAAGGCATACACAGAATTTATCTTGTCAAGCTCTACACTTTGGATCAATCCTACGAATAGCGATTATTATAGCCCCTCTAACAAGCCAATAGTTAAACCATTCAGTTCTCAGGGAGCTATTCAGAAATCATGGGGCATAAACGCATGGAGCCAAAATTCTAAGATATAGGAGATGAGAATTGTTATTGAGTTTTTGCGGATATCAAGGCTATGCTTTAGCCTAGCTTTCTTGTTGGACTTCTTGATTGGGATATAAATTCTTTTGTAAAAAATCACAATGGTCAATCTCATTCTCATACTTTAACCACATGGGGGAAATATACTTGTACAACTTTTGTTTTGGCAGATTATTATCCGCCTAATAGAAAATTCACTAGATTAAGTGATATTAAGCTTTTATTAGCTTTGGTTACCTGATGTAGACCTCTGTTGAGTGGTGTGCATAGATCTTTATTCTTTAGAACGCGCATTATTTGCTTGAGCATACATTAGTATTATTTGGTTGATAAACGACTTTTGAAGTTCTCCCATGGCAAATCTTTCTCAATATACTCAATGTTGCTGGGGTTGAAAGGACCCCTGATTCTGTTAACGGACTTGATAGTTGCTCGTTGTGGAATAATACTTTTGGTTGGGTCTGGCGAAGTCTCGTAGCTCAAGGATGATGAAAAACCCTGCGAAGAGACTAGTGTTAGATCATACAAAAGAATAATGAAGAAACTGACATCAATTATACAAAGTAGTAACGATACAAAGAACAAGAAAGTCATTGACCTTAAAGATTAGAAGCTCCACTTCTTGGTCATCAACCATAGCAGTCACAAGGAGGGCTTCATTTCTTGCCGACTGACTGTACATTTCTAGCATGGCTACTTCTTCATTATAACCAGAACCTTCATCATCATCTTCTTCCTCGGCTTCATATCGCACTCTCCTCCTGGCTCTGCAGGGGCATGGTCTACGGCCAATACGCCCCGTTGAGCAGCTAACGAACTTCACATTGCTGAGGGAGGACAAATAGTGAGTGAAGGCTGGTGGCCAAGGGGAACTGTTGCTGTTGTCACATAAATGGTTTGCTATAGGAGGTGATAAGCGAAGGGTAGGCCATAACTTGGTAGAGTAATTGTGCAACATAGGCAAACTGGCTCATATGTAGAAAAAATAAGTTGGATATAGCCCACTTAAGCCTCTTGTAGAAGATAAGGTCCTTGTATATGATATTCCATATGCGGCACTCATATATCTCATTGGCAACCTTATATGGTCCCATGTAGACACATAAGGGTCAAGGATAAATTACTCTTAAAAGGTTAACATTTTACCCCTAAATTTCCCAACAAATAAAAATAGGAACCTAAAGGTATTCGTAACGCTTTTGTTTGACTTCAGAATACATTTTCGTGTAGCTGCTTAAAATTGTACTTGGCACTTCTATAGACTTTTATTTTTTGAATAAAGGGTAACTATAGACTTTATATACTACTCCCTCGGTTTTTATCAATTCTTTACACTTTTCAAATTTCTTCTCACATATTTTGAAAAGTGTAAATAATTGGTAAAAACGGAGGGAGTGCAATTCTATAAATAGTTTGGTAACCTCTTTTTCTTTGAACAAAATAATATAACATTGCTTCATCTTATAAGGCTCAAATTTTTCCACTTTAAAGCTACAACTAAATGGTTTTAATCGGTGCCCTACTCGTGCACACTCAAGTAATTTTGACATTCTAGTCGATGATCTGTATAATGTACTCCTTGTGACTGCTATGATCGATGACCAAGAAGCGACCGACAAGTACTAACAGAGCAACCACCACATTATATATCCTACAAAATAGTTTAGGTAGGTTCACATTAATCGATATATGAAGTCGGAAACTTTACAAATACATCTTTTTTTTTTGGGGTGAACAAATACATCTTTAAACATAGAAAAACAAGCAACCTTGACATTAGTAATATTATAGCCATGATTAGAATCTATTCGTGTTTACTCTTCCTAACATAGTAGTTAACCAGTGCTCATAAGCATTAGGAAAAGTTCATAACCCTTTGGTCTGAATAAGAAAACTGGAATAGACTTACGACCAGTTCTCATGACTAACGACCATGTGCTCTGAGATGTGGAGATTAATCGCCTTAGAGACTAACATAAGCAGTCTTTTCTTCAATTTGCTGGTTTTTGGAAAGAAGTTCATTTGAGAATCGAGATGAGGCTGAAGAACATGGAGAATTTGAGAGCTTTGCGATAAAATAGTAGGAGGGCACTCAGGCTCTCGACATCAATGAAGAGTTACAAACGTCAGTATAAGATGTTCTATTTGGTTAAGTAAGTTACCTCTTTATGAAAAAAAGAAGAGGAAGACAGTATTGTCACTTAAACCAGTCCCTTGGTGTAACATATCAGTGGAAGTCGCAGCAAAAGATTATTCATTCCGACTAGACAACTAGACAAGCATAAAATACGTAAATTGTCACTCGGTACCTGTTGAGAAATCCTAAGCCCTGGCGAAGAAGTCTAACTCTATACACCACATTTATAAAAAGTGGAAAACAATCAACCACATCATCAAATCATTCGGGTTTAGCGTTGTAACGGAAAAATAAAAAGCAACCGGGTTTGGTAATTGACTGCCTGTTTGTCTGCTTTTTATTTTGTGCTTAGGACTCATTACCAAGTTGGAGGTGGGTTCACAGAATGGGTTCTAGTCTCAAGAGCAGGCTAGCGACCAACGTGACAAAGAGAATCAAGCAAGTCATAGTTTGATTGAATAGACATTTGCTAGAGTAAAGATGACCGATCATGGAGTATAAGACAACGAGCACATCAAGGAAATAACAAGAACATTGATTATGGGATACAACAAGTGGTTGATGGCTGTACATTTCAATACTAAGATTAAAGTCATCTCTGGTACAGTAACCCCCCCTCAACCAATCGCCCAATAACAACGATAGTCTTAAGTCTGTGTGAACTTTGATACTATCCAGATTGTTCTACAACACCCTGATAAAGTTTCATCATTTCATGTGAACTTTAGACTCTGTGAGTAATGGACCATCGCTACAATTGGATAGCTCGTGTGCAGACGTGCAGTATATACATACCCATCCCGGAAGCAAAAGCCAAAACCCCAGCAAATAGATTCCATAAGGAAACGAAATAAGTAAAATTAGATGGAATGTCTAACTATAACGTGCGTTATACAGAATAGAATCTATCATCAGCAACGGGATGAGGCGTTGTTCATCAGAATCAAAAGGATGATATATAAACAAAGGTGGGGTTGTAAATTCCAAATAATACAACTCTAAATTAGAACAACAGCAACTAAAGATGCCCCTCAACTTTCCATTTAGGGATGTAAATACCCCTTTAGTAAAAAAAAATGAAATTAAATGCCCCTCTACCAGTGTTTAAAAAGGCTTGTGTTTGCTCAGAGCGAAGGCGCTCGCCTTATCGAAGTGAGGCGCACAAGAAAAAGAAATGGGTACAATCGAAAAAAGAAGAAAAAAGGGTGATTATCGTTTCAATTGTGCCCATCATTGCACATTTGCACCGTAGTGTGCGCCTCGCCTAGGACACCAAATGCGTTAAGGCTTCATTGCATTGCGGCTCACATCAGGCGCGTCTTTTTAAACACTGCCCTCTACGTTATGACAAGGTATTCATTGTTTTTTCTGTTTTTTTTTTTT
>CAAKMY010011452.1:0-11618 GCA_901111285.1 Corrigiola litoralis
AAAATGACAAGAATTGGTGGAAATGGAGGGAGTAATATTTAAAAAAAAAAAGCAATACATAAAAGATTGGGGGGGGGGGATATACTTACCTGATCTTTCTCCGAAGCAGCATCGACAGAGCTGTCTTCAGACATCAAGCTACTTGACAACTGGCTCAGCGGATCATAACTCATAGGAGGGCGATACTGCCTCTGGCTACTGCTCAAACTTTTCGCAGCACTGCTTTCGACAGGCAACTTACCCTCACTCACAAGCTCAGCCTTCTAAGAAATGATTTGACAAAGCAACCATCAGAAAATGTTAGTTTTGCTTTGCATATTAAAGCACCACATTTTGCTTACACCAAGAGAAGACTACCTCCAAACCAAGTATGTGACTATGATGTAGTCAACTGCATACTAGGCATAAGCGTTGAGCAACAACAAATACACAAAACCAAGAATGTCCTCAGTAACTTCATTGAAATAACAAAACTTGCTATTTTTTCACCTTTTTTCTTACAATTTAACTTGGTGACAATAGCTATCAAGATTGACAGAATGTACACAAGGACACCAATTTATAACAAACACCCCCAGGGCCCAACCTCACCTAGAGCAGGATCCAAACAGTTGTCATCATTGTCGTTTTGTTTGATAGCAAACGCAAAGATGCTGACTTTAAACCACCACCAACGCAAAAACTTAGGCAAGATGGTCCAACACAAGGGCGAACTAAGTAGAAACTCGCAGTCCCCCGTCCCCGCCAACTTCCATTTTCTGGTTTTTTAAAGAAAAATGTTCAAAATATAAGAAAATTTATACTTGGTCCCACTACAAAAGTTAAAATTAATCCCCATGTCCTACCAAATACTGTAATGAGGGTCAACCTTGAGCTTTCAATCCAAAAAGCTCACTCGGCCTTATTATAGGACCGTCTTACACAAGTGTTACTCCATCACAAACTATAATAACATTCACCAACATACTCAAAACAAAAAATGTAAATGACAAATGTTATAACTCAAATTATTCCATCATAGCTAATCAAACTTCTCCTCAACATCAAACCATCATTAAAAAAAAAAAAAAAACATAAACAACTAACAAAAATGGTAAAATGGGTAAATGGAAAATTACCGAATTACCCTTGTGGGGTATGGACTTTTTATCCTTGTCCTTGATAGAAGAATGCTCCCAGCCTTGCAAGTCATTTAGGAAACCCTTGAAATTCTGCAGTCAAGCAATAATAAGAACAAAGATATAATCTTTAGCATATATTTTGCATAATGGTAATAATTAATATAAGCTCAAATTTGTTACAGTAGTTAGTAGTTACCATTTTGATAAATTGACAGCAAGCAAGAAAAGGTAAAACAGGTTGTAAAAGTAAAAAAAAAATGAAAAAAAAAAAAAGAGTACTACCAGAGAATTATCACGAGCGTGTTTGGCGGGAAGGTTGGACATTGGTCGGGTGAGAGGGAGACAGGGAAAGACAGAAGTGAAGTGAAGTGAAGTTGTGAGTTCTTGTGTGCTTGTGTGTTTTGTTTTGATGGTTCTGGAATTTGGAGGGGAGAGCTATTTTAGAAGTTGGACTAATAGTCAGCTTTAATACGACGCCGTATGATTTAAATGACCTTTTTCTTCATCTTAGGTAATTTAAGTCAGCTAGTTTTAGAAAAGACGTTTATTTTTATTATAAAAATAGATCAAGCCATGTTGGTCCAATAAAGCCATATAAATTTACAACTAGCTTGGACTTATGTGAAACACTCTATCCATAATTTATGATATATTTGATTTATTTTATTAGTCTTATGTTCTAAGGGATGAGATGATTTTATAAGGATGGTAAAAATGAATTTCTTAGTTATTATAAAAATAATATCACGAAATTTTAGAAAAGACCGTCTATTTTTATTATAAAAGCAGATCAACTATTTACAAGATAATATTCTTAATCTCCCTACAAGTCAATTTGGGTTGTAGATTTATATGTCTTTATTTATTGGTCAGCATGGCTTGATCTACTTTTAAAATAAAAGTAGACTGTTTCTCCCAAAACTTTCTAAAATAAAATAATGCTAAGTCAGTACTCGGATTTCTTTTTCAATACATCCAATCCATGGTTCGGAGATGTTTGTGGCATATATGTACCTTTACCCTTTTTTTTTAGTGATTGGATCTCAGGATAAAGAAAAGAGTAAGGAAAGCGCGATGAGAAATAGGGAGGAGCAGCCAAATGAAGCATTGTGACAACCAAAAGGCATTGTCACGAGGACAAGAGGCAGGTGAGGAATTGCACATGGAACGATGCACGAGGATGAATTGTAGGGGTGGTGCAGGGTTAATATGGGGATAGGTGGAATCCTATTGGGTTAGCGCGAGGGGGAAGGGGTTTTGTGCTATCGACACATGGGTTTTGGAGTGTAATGAAAAGCATGTAGGTTTGGTTGAAGGTGGTGCAAAGACGTAAGAGGTGGGAGAGTGGTGGGCAGAAAGACAGAGGAGTTGGAGGTGGATGTGTGGTGGATATGAATCAAAAGGACATTTAACCATTTGAGTAAAAGAGGGAAAGGACATACAAAGGAGAGAATGAAGGGGAAGTTTACTTCAATGATAGTTGTATTGTACCAACTATTTTTATAGACGTGGACACCTCGAACTGTTATTCTTAGTTCACGCACACAGTAAACTCTTGTCACATGTTGTGGTCGGCAAAAGGGCCACATGAAAGTCAGACAACTACAACTAACCGGTAACTCTCAACAATTTTTTTTTTTTTGGGGGGGGGGGGGGGGGGGGTTCCGACTTAAACCCAAGTCTAAGGATAGTGGAAGGAGCCAATAAGGCAAAATCAACCAAAGTTGCTATCCATGCTCGAACTTGAGATCAAGAGGATATAGAGGAGACCTCTCAACCAACTAAGTCACCCATGATGGGCTAATCATGCCATGTTTTTTTGGACTAAATTGAAGGGAACAAAACCAATTAGGATTGAACTCAATTAAAGCTCAAAAATTATTAAGATTCAGCTGAGGTAAAATGAACTGAATACTTTATGATTTGACAATCTTACTTTCTGGATTACTAATAAACTTCTTCCATAAATGAGATTTACTAGATAGTAGAGTAAACTGTACATAACTAAACTCAAATGACATGAAGTAATCAAGTGAACCAAACTTATAAACAAAACTAAAATAGGCTAAAAAAGTATAAGTAAGCTTTGAATCGAACTAGACTAATATACTTAATCAAACTAAATCATTGGATTGAAGTAAACTGAATTTGTAAACAGAAATGATCTAAACTATTTTGTTGAAACGAACTGCTAGTAAGCTAAATTAGACTAGTGAGTTGCACTAATATAAACTCAAGTAAACTAAATTAAATTAAATTAAACTAGTGAATAAAATAAACTAATAAACTAAATTAAATGAGTGATTTTAATTGAATTGAAGTAGAGAGGTTATCTAAAATATTGGAATGAATTAAACTAGTGAGCTAAAACAAGCAATAAATTGAATCGAACTACTAAATTACTAAGCTAAAATGAACTCAATCGAACTACTATTATAAATTGAACTAGTAAGCTAGACTACGAGTGGGAAATGAACTATACACAAAAAGTGAGCTAAAAGGAACTAACTAATACATTGAACTGAGTTAGGAAATCGAACTTACTAAATCCAAGACAACACTTTGTGCAACTTATAAACCCCGAACTAAAATCCTAAAACCCTGGACTAGAGTAGTGGAGCTTAAAACAGAGCACCCACAAAAATGGGAACCAAAGCATTTCGCCTGATCAACATTTTGCGGTCACACCCACCATCACCGTGGCGAAGATGGATGACCACATTGTCACCATCACCACCACCATCACTATCCAAAGGGAACAAGAAAGAGACCGTAACGGCGTTGGTTGCGAAACTGAAGGGGCTGAAAGGGTCCTACCTGGAAGCCAAAGTGGACTGCATTCTAAACGACCAAGAGAGAGGCCTCATTGCCTCCGGTCATTCTTTTCCTAGGCCCTTACTTGCTACTTGTGTCGCCAAACTTCGCCGCTTGAATAATTACCGTGTTGCCCTCCATGTAGGCCCCACGCTCCCCGCTTTCTTATACTTGCACCTCCCTTTTTTTTATGTTTTTTTTTTGTTATATTGGAGCAGTTAATACTGCATGGAGAACTGGAGGGGATATGAGAATTCGAACCTCGACAACCCACAAGTTTAACACGTAACCATTGGGCCAACCTTGCCAGAATCTATTGCGTACACATGAGAGTACGTAATCTCAAATATACTTTTATGTACCTTTGTGTATTTTTTGTGTACCTTTGATAAGTTTTTATGTACCACGGTGGAAATATTGTATAATTCTAATTTTTTGAAGGTACACAAAAAAGTAAACAAGGTACATAATATATACCTAGAGTTGAACTTAAGAGTATGTACTCTCAAGTGTACCTAATAATTTGCCCAACCTTGCTTCTATTATGTTGTTTATGTACTTGTTTAATTATGTTGGTTACTTGTGCAGGAGCCTCTTTGAGGGCCATGGGGTTATGTAATGTTGTTGGTGAGTGAGTGAGTATTTGAGTTTGAGGATTGGGGTTAGAAAATACTTTTGAATCTGTTTTTGTTTTGGCGGGGATTTGCAGGATTATTTATTTATATATCGTTATAAATCTGTAGTTTGAGCTATAGAGATAACAGCAAGTTATTTGCGTGATATAGAAACTACTAAGAAAATGAAAGATCAGCCGATTTGCATTGATGTAATAGCCTGTTGATTAAGATTGAAGTTGTAGTGAGCTAATCGCGTGGTTAATTAGCTTTATCTTCATGTGTTAAAGTTTGTGTTTTCTGCTATCACCTTCACAATTGCAATATTTGAAATCAGACCTCTCCGACTCTGTTGTGGGGAGGTGGCCAAGAGCCTAATATGCTTTACTTATCTGTAAGACTTTTTCTGGATAGGTGGATTTGAAATGAAGGGCAATTTGAGAAAGACCAGAAGATAATTTAATTCCTTATTTGGTTAACTAGCTCAATATCCAAGTATGTGATGAATGTGATTGATTACAATTACTCTGTAGTGGAGGAGACTTTGTCATAAAAAATTAGTGCTTTTTTAGTGTCTGCCTTCCTTTGAAGGCCAATACAGCTCTCGCTAGAAACTTTTACGTAGATAGCTCAGTACTGATTCAAACAGCATTAACAAGTTGTAGCTGATGCAACTGCAACAGGGTAGAAATGTTGTTCTGAACAGTGGATGCATTACAGAAAGAATGATAGTTGTGCTGATCTTAGCCTCGTCGTCCTGTGCTGATGATGTCCACCGCCCCCCCCCCCCTCTTTTTTATAAAAATTAGACTCTGTGTCATCACATCTCTCAGTTAGCTGGGTATTTTCTAATAAACGTAAATTTTGACTCAATGCTTTCCTTCCTGTGCTCCCTCCCTTTCCAGTCTCCCCTCCCCTACATTTCTATTGTGATAGCCTTCGTTGTGAGGTTGGACCATCATAGATGTAAACTTCGTTGGTGGAGTTTGGTAGGAAATCTGCAGGTAAGTTAGTGGCCTTTTCTACTCGTAATTCGTTGTGGATTACTAGAAACTACCAATTTAACTTCATCTTCTTTTTGGTTTCTTCTTAAAGACCTATTTGTTCTGATGTCTCTTCCTTTATGTCACTGTCACTTTCATAGAGATTGTTGGCTGTTTTTGCTTAATATGTTCCTTTTCCTTACCCCAAAGAAAATATTGGTGTTGCTTTGGGCTTGTGGTGCCTAGAATTTTTTTTAAGTTGTTCTTCATTCTCTTTATTTCCCCAGTTATATCAGTGGATCGAGGAAAAGAATGAACCATTGTACAATTCTGACCACGCAATTCGCATAGATCTCCTTGCTAAGACAAAGGGGGTTGCAGCAGCTGAAAACTACTTTAACAGCCTTGAAGAATCTGCGAAAGCCAAAGAGACCTATGGTGCACTTCTTTGTTGTTACTGTCAACGGCAGATGGTAGAGGAGGCTACAAAGCTCTTTCAGGCGAAGACTGCACGGGATTTCCTCTCAACTTCCTTAAGTTATAACAATATGATGGCTCTTTTCATGAAAGTTGGCCAGCCTGAGAAAGTGCCATTTCTGGTTCAAGAAATGGAGGAGAAGAACATTGCATTAGATCTTTATTCATATAACTATCTGATGAACAGCTATGTAGCTTTACAAGATATGGATGCTGTTGAAAGAGTTTTGGAGAACATGAAAAGCAAGGGCATCAAATATGACTGGTTCACACTTAGAAATATCGCCACCATCTTCATTAATGCAGGCTGGATGGACAAGGGCAATGCTACTCTGGAGGAGCTGGAGCAAAAAGTGAGTACTTCAAAGGATCCTGTAGCATATAACACTCTCATTGATTTATATTCCCGTTCATCTAATGCGGCTGGGGTTAACCGTGCCTGGGAGCTTTGCAAGTTGAAGTTTTCGGAACCCAACAATGCCTGCTATTTCACTATGCTTTCGTCTTTGTTAAAGCTTGGGGATTTCAACGACCTTGATAAGTTGTTCAGAGAATGGGAATCTATTTGTTCCAGCTATGAGATAAAAATTCCTAATGTTGTTTTAGAATCATACTTGAAGCGTGATATGATTGACGAAGGCATTATACTATATGACAGTCTTGCTTTGAAAGGCGCCAAGCCTAATCTGACAACAGAAGATTTGTTCATGCAATTGTGCTCAAGGAAATGCCTTGTTGATTCAGCTTTACAGTGTCTAGAAGATGGTACCTCTGGAGCTCTCTCTCGGGTTAATGACCGGTTCCCACATCCGGATTCTGTAAACGCGTTTCTTACATATTTCAGAGAAGAAAAGGATGTTCATGCTGCATGTATTTTCCGTGAGATCATGACGAAGATTGATCGCCTTGATGCAGAAATGAATAAGGTATTGAATGAAGTGTGTACTTTATAGACTGGTGAGTCATATGTCTGCTCCGTCCATTAACTTAGAGCATAATGTGAATATTCTTCTCGTTATTTGAAAGTCACATTTTGTTTTCCTGAGTATCCAGTAACGTAGGCGTTGGACAAGCAGATTGTCGATCTTTGTACATGGCATAGGCTATTTAAGACTCATTACATTTACAAATTATCTGGTCTGAAAGTTAGACGAGCTTGATGTTTCTACTAATCTACAAGTATGTTTGCTTTTCATATATCCTCATACATTTTTGCTGATAATAATTCATCTAAATTAATTAATATATTCAGCATCTTCATCATCATCATTTTCTTAGAACTCTTCTATGTCGTTGAATATCATGGTCTAAGAAGGGTATTCAGATGATATAGAAATACACTGATACATACTCCAGTGGTCAGACAGTCAGACTCCTCCATCGATAGATGTTATGGTTATGCAGGCAGAGTTGGAGTTCTAAACAAAAACCACAATTTTACAGCCTCCCTCATACCTAGAATTATAAACTTCTACCGTAATACTAGTACGTGGTTACATAAGGTTTGACTTTTAATTAATCGTTTTAAACTTATTATAACACATTCAATATTAGACCCATAAGCAAGTGTGGCTGAAAAGTTTTTTAATATTATTGACTTCTGTCGATATTAAAGTTATAAATTTCCCGAACTTTTGGAGCTGATTTAGATGAACATGAACAAACTTATAATTGTAATTAAAAGAACATGGCCTAAGAGCATGCCCAAAATTCATTAAAGTTTTTGAATTGATTGTTATCATTTGTTCAATTTTTTTCCTCACATGCAACTTGCAAATGATAATAATCAAGTGGGAGGGAGGGTGTACAATATACTTTCCACAAGTTTCTTAACAAAATATAAAAGGGTTTCCGAAAGTTCGTAACATTTTCGAAAATCCAGAAAACCAATGAAAATACAGTAAAAAGAGCATGGCTTAGGAATATAATGCTCTTTGATAGTGGCAACAAAGATCAGGACTATTTTGGAATGAACCAAGATTAAAGGATTATCAGATAATACGACCCAATATGGACTTTATTAGGTTGAATCCACTATAATAATCCTTCGCTGTCTAAATATTTTTTGATGGAGCACTGAAAGAGTACGTGGATGATGAGATGATGACCATCACAGAAAGTAGAAATACTCCGCTGGGAAGAGTGATGAGACGTGAGACACCTGATGGGACCTGGGTTTTGATGGTGCTGTGAGTGACTGACTGACTGACTGAGAGTTAGTGACCGTGTGAGGTGAAACACAGCAGACTAGTAAAAAGAAGTTAGGTGTTACGTGACCCAGCTCATCTTGTCAGCACATGACGTGCGACTGTGAGACAGAAGAGACCCCTGACTCCTGAGTTAGATTAGATGTCTGTACACCCAACAACGTGCGTGATGCGCGGGAGCTTTTTCCATTTCTAGGCTCTCTCTGTAGGTCACTTTTCTTCTCTGGAATCAACATTTACCTTAAGCAATCTACCTGTTGTTTTATAGTGTCCAAAAATATTAAGGAAAATTCTCAGCCAGCTATCCTGAGGTAATATGATGTTTTGGTTAAGAATCGAGGTATTCACCATATGAGAGGTTAAAGGTTTAATTCTTGCCGCTCCCTCTTTACCGGCCTTTAAAAAGAAATCCACGAGATCTTACTAGATAGTAAAGGTATTTTAGATTTCGTAATCCTACTTGAATATATATTTCCGATCGTTAATGTTACTCCTTCAGTCCTAATCCATGCTTAGTATTTAATGTCGGACCTTAAAAAACATTTGCGATACGTAACTAAAAGGTTAGATTCAAAATTCTACTTGAATATATTTTTCCGATTGCTAATGTTACTCCTGTCCTAATTTGAGTTTGCTTTTTAATGTTTCATGGTTTCAATTTAACAGTTTGACCATTACTTTTAGCATTACTTACTGTTATAACTTATAAGATAAGCAAACTCAGAGTAGTTATTGTCTAGATTCAGATTATCTCATGTACGCTTCTCTTCACCATTTATATAATCATTTTCATTTATATTGGGTGTGGCTTGTTACACTCCATGCAAGAGGAGCAACTGAGTCGGTACATTTATACATGGAGTGTAAAAGTCAGGACCCGGGACACTCTTTAAAGTTTCACAACAAAGTTTATCAGTGATTTATGATGTTCTTACAATCTTTTTGTCTTTTTGGTATATATAGTCTTTTACTGATAGAGTTCTCCCCCACTGTGACCTTAGGATAAAGCTTCCTGTAATCGGATCATTGTGAACTTTGATTGTGAATACGTTATCAAAATCCAAAATAACTAGAACATAAACACCCTCTTTCTAAATTGTAAGACTACATATACTTTAGCGAGATTTCATCTCAAACACAATCAACAAGCAAAAATAAACACCATCACAAAAAAGAAATGGTGTTTTCTTCTATACAAATTCATCCATGGCTGCTTCCAGGTCCTCCTAGTGTAAGGACTACACCTTGAAGATCACTTCTATCTCTCAGCTCTCGGTCCCTCGGAACAGCTCCAAAAATAGGTGAGGGGCGATCCACTTTCTCTTGAACAAACACTGGACCGGAACCTAGACCTGGACCTCTGATGGGTTGCAGGATAGGGCTCTTTGCATAAGTGGATCCTCTGGCAGGGTTTGTACATGGCTGAGCAACTGGAATTCGGCCACTGGTGCTTGGGCTTCTATTAGCTCCTCTGAACATTACATTTGGTCCCTGTCCACTCGAAAAAAACATTATGAGTTGGTAGCTGAATTACTCCTTTGTCAACTTGTAAGATTACACCACATCATCAAAGCTGTGTTTTGCGTATGAAATCAAATACAGTATATCATATGAGATTGTTCATCCTACTGTCCAAAAAAATAAAAACCAACAACTACTCGTCCTATCAGCACAAACGCTTACTGTTTATATCACCACCTTAATCTGATTTTCAGCAGATATCTAATTTGCCCTATTGACTCATTACACAGCTGTACATGAATCAAGTGGTTCTGTACTGAAGATGACGTACTTACCGGAGCAAACAAGACCCCTCTAAAGATTCTCCCGTTAACGGTAGCTGTCATTAGGTAACCAGAATCAAAAGCTCCATCCACTTTTCCCTGTACATCAGCTCCAAGCTAACCAAAAAAAGTTAGAATGAGCGAGGAGCAAGAGTTCTAGATATAACTTCTTCAAGAAGTAAAAAAAAAAATAAAAATGTTTCAGGATGAGAAACATCATTACCATGTGTTGATTGCCATTTTGATCCATAGATCTTGCCTCCGTTGATAGAAACTCTGATTCACCTCGTACTGTCGGACATGAAGGTAACGATTGCCCAAGTCTCATGCTTGCTCGATGCTCTCCTAGGATATAGACATCAGGAAACTTTTGCTGAGGATTCCATTTGTTAGATTGAGAATTTTTTGGGGATCTGTTTAGAGGATTCAAGGAAGGGAATTGGAAGCCTTGAGAGACTGTTGGATTTTGAAGAATTGTTTGCTCTTGATCAGATTGAGAAGGAGAGGAACTCTGAGAGACAGACAGAGAATGTTCTTCAAGTTCTGACTCCCTCTCCCATGTGTTTGCATTGCTTGTCCTGAGCCTCTTTGAGTGGGAATTGTCTAGCTTCTGAGCATCCTTCCTTTCAGCTTCAACGCAACTTCCTAGTAGCATTGTCTTCTGTAAAGGAACAGGTACTCATAAGTGAACTCTTTTGATCTGAAAACACTTTTAAATATTAAGTAATTTGAGATTGTATGATTACCACGCCACTCTCCAACCTTGGTTGACCTCTTCTCCTCCCTTGGTTCCAATGATTTCCAAAGCTTTTGCACATGGCAATGTTGTAGCGCCCATTCGGATGCTCAGTCCCAAGCTGCAGTATTAGAAGCTCCCCTAACGGGCGCTCATCCTCCCCACAACTGTTGTATAACACATGAACAACATCAGAGGAAGAGGGTATAAGATGAATTAAGCAGTTTCATAAATTTGAGGATAAGAAATAGGAATACAATCGGGTATGAGTGGGAGCTAACCCTCCATATATAGCAATGTCAGAATCTGTGACAATAGCTGTATGAGAAAATCGACCTTGAGGTGGCTGGCCACAAATTTCAAGCTTAATCCACAAACATAGAGTGGTGTCGAGCAGCCAAGCATCATTGTAATATTTCTTGTCTCCTACTCCACCAATGACATACATCTATATTGCAGATTACTATGTGATTAGCATGAGGACATAAAAATCTGAACTGGTATTTAGAAAAACAATCATAGATTAAAAAACAATTGAAAACCAAAAAACAATTTAGATTAAAAAACAATCTTATACTTTGGTTTGATTTCTAGGATAAATTAGAAAACAATGCTAAATAAGCCCAGGCATCACAAACCTTGGTCCCAATTCTCACAGAAGCATGTCCTGCTCTTCTACCTGGTGAAGAACCTTGAATTTCTAACTGCCAACAAACAAAATTGAGCAACAACCATATATAAGCCAGGAACTAATAAAGCAAAATTTTGCTCATACTATGTTATACTCCCTCTGTTCCAGTCAATTCTCCCCATTTGCTTTTTCACACTTGCTGAGACGTATTTTGACTATTAATAATATGTGTTATAAAATTCGTAAAAAAA
>CAAKMY010011474.1:0-10647 GCA_901111285.1 Corrigiola litoralis
CCACCTGGTGGTTGTCACTTTAATACTCACCCTCTCACATCACCTTTTTTAATTTTTTTTTTAATTTTTATGTTTGTGAGAGGCTGGGCACGAAATTAATACCCATCCGATGGGCCTCTGTCATCTCCCATGAATGATCTAGTCCATAGATCGACCGACCAACCAAAAGCCCAAGCGCGTTTGGTTATGTATAAATACGAAACCCCTGTCCCTTTACACGATCTCCTATTCAAAGGAAACACTCCTATAAAGCGCGCCTTGATCTCTACGACTCTTACGTTTTGCTCAGAACCAAAATAATATACCTAATAATTCCTCTCAACAGCGTTAACCCTAATTCTTGCATGTCATCATTAACAATGTCACAACTTCTCCAAACAACAGCTCCACTTCTTGAACTCCAAAACAACAACATGAACATGGTTGGTGCAGAGATTGAGGTTAAGGAAGTCGATCCAAATCCTGGTCCTCATAACAAGCCCCTACAGTTCTCCGTGAAGTTGGTCGTAGCGCATGTCCGCCGCACGATATTCTCATCTGATGAAGAAGAACGTGTAGTTGACTTGGATGACCCCGCTCCCGTAGAGTCTACCTCCCCCTTACCGTATGATCCAAGCAACGACTTCCAAAAGGAATATATCCGGTATACTCTACGTTGCTGCCTCGGCGTAGACGCGGACTTGACCGAGCAAGTGCTGAGGAGGCTCAAGTCCTATACTCGCCAACTCATCAGTGACAGTAATGCGGGTTTAGTAGGCGAAGGCGAAGGCGAAGGAAACCCTGATCAGCGCACATCCTTAGTTGTGACGATTAAGAGGGTGGTGTCCGTGGAGCATGGAGTTTTGGTTAAGGATAAAGGAACACGGGTTAGGGAAGTCATCAAAGGCTTGAAGAGGGTCAGGGCTGAGGACTTGCATGTGGACGAGGGTGATGAGTGTGCCGTGTGCCTTCAGGACTTGGCTGATCACCATACAGAGGTCACCTATTTGCCCTGCAATCACGCCTTCCACGATGGTTGTATCGCCAAGTGGCTGACGAAAAGCCCATCGTGTCCGGTCTGCCGTTTCCAGTTGGGTGGTCCGGCCAAGAAGCCTAGACTGCTGGCAGATAACACATGAAAAATTAGAGAAATCTTGGTTGTTGAATCTTGAGTATTTGAATGGATTTGGAGGAACCGGTAGTAATAATGAAATGGTAGTAATTGTTTGTAAAAAAGGGATTTACCATAATGAAAATGGTAGTGGTTGTTTGTAATTAAATTTAATGGAAATGCTAAACGTATATTCGATGTTTATATTGTCCGTATATTTGTATTGACTTGGTTTGCATTTATCTGGAGTGATCAAACCTTCAATTAGCCTAGGCTTGCTGTCTAGCCTACCAGTTCAAAGACATTGGAAACTTATGATATTTGTAGTTATTGGAAACTTTTGGTATGCTTTTGTATCTTTGTATCTTTGTTTGTGTATGTATAACTATAGAAGAAGGAATGGTCTGTGATAATTAGATCTTATCAGAGCATCCTGATAGTGGATGAAGGAATGAGCTTTCTGGTGTGATTGTTAGCTGCAGTGCAGACTTGCATCAATATCAGGTAGAATTTCAGGGTCAATTGGCATATTCAGCAGTATCCTATGCATAGTAGTATGTGTTTTTGTATTCCTGCAACGCGGTTCTGAGATAGCCTGATCTCCTGTTATCTATTCGTTTGCTTTAGAATTTCAGGTTCTAATCAGCTGCTTTTACTAACCGAATTATCATTGAGTTAGGTTCTGCTTCAATACTTTCTTTCATTTGATGATTTCAGTATGTCTGTTGTATGATCTTGTATTGATTATGTGAGAAAGCCTCTGTCTCCTTTTAATTTGTGTCTACTTTGCCTTCGAACTTTATTTGTCAGACTCTCATGTTATTTTGGCTTGAATTAGTGACTATTTTGATTATTCTGTCCATGGTTTCCGGAAGGTTGATTCACATAAGTGGGAGTTTGCTAAAAAGAAATTTTGCGTAGAAAAGCATCTGTTAAAGAACATTCCCAGGCTCAAGCCATCACAGTCTCAGCCGCTTACTTCTCCTAGGGGGCCATCTTCTGAAGCAGATACATCTGGAAAAGGAAGTGAGATAGGAAGGTCGAGGGATGGAAAGAGATCGATAATGCAACATGTCTTAGAACTGCAGCGAGAAACTGCAGAGCGGATGGAAATGATGAAGGCATAGGCTCTAGGCCTCGGAGCAGAGACAGAAGCAGATGGTTTCATTCTTGGCTAAAGTGCTTAAGAACCCGGCATTCACTAACCGTCTTCAGAACCAAGGAGGTAGTTTCTGAAGCAGAAACATGAAGAAGCAGGTGGTTCTGGTGCATCAGTGGAGCGATAGGTGGTAAGGTGGAGACTCGAGTTTCCAGACGTGAAAGAACTTGCATCTTCTAATAACCTGATATTCTGTTGTCAAGTGAGTAGTGACCCTGATTATCTCGTGCAAGATGAGGTGACAAGTTGGCCACAACACAGGAGCTTATGGAGGTCTCAGAACAAATTGGACCTGGTTCTTCTGGTTGTGCAGTTGGTGGTCCCTTTTTCGGAGGAAAACAGGTGATAAGTCGTCAATCAGAAGCTGTTCCTGAGTACCTTCTTGCATTCCCTGGGGTGACAAGCCCTCAATTAGAATTTCGTAAAGCAAGAGGAAGTCTGAAGTATGGGTTTTGATCTCAGCATGGATATTTCTAGTTCATGTTCCAGCTTATGGAGTCAGATGGACAGCTATAATGTGCCAGATAGTTGAGCCATTAAACTCGGGCGAGTTTTTGGATTTCTTCGACTTAGGTTCCCCAGCAACCGGAAGTTCAGGACCCGAGAAGTTGACCATCCTGAGAATCAACCTTCTGAGTTAAAGAGAGACAATGTCTGACTCGTACGCTTCACTTGCTTGCGAAAGCAAGTGCTGCTTTGTGGGATTGTAGGATTACATAGGCACATAGCATATTACTATGTGGGATTGTAGTATTAGATTAGTATATAATTGATTGGACAATCAATTCTTAGAAATTAATTTATGGATATGATGGATTGCCTTTTAGCTCTCATTTCTTTAACAATACGTCTTTAATCTCTCATTTTCAGTTTTGAATATGGATTCTAGTTTCTTGCTGATGACTAAATTGGTTCTGTCCCCTTGATCTCCTGTCGGACCAGAACTTGAGTTATGGCTTTTAAAGGTTAGCATGCGTGTCTTCAGCTAATGCACCAGTCTATGAGCAGGCACTTCATACAACTCATCTAGATGATTTAGTAAACTGCTTTGGTTATTTAGCAAATGATAGTCTTACATTTTCTGGTTCACCGGCAATCATGTGCTGTTCCTGCATCCCTTACATTTTAGTGGCCATTATTCCTCTTCTATCCGCGACTCAGCCCTCTTCCGGAATGGAGAAATCCGGGGATAGCACTTAAATCTTTAGCTTTTGGTTTGTTTTTTACGTGGTTCCCAATATCGTCTCTGATATCTGACGACCTGTGCAGCGTGTGTGTAGAGAAGACTTGCTTTCGTCCTTGGTGTCTAAAGCATGTGCAACCTGGTAAAATGTATGCTGCAGTTCTTCAGCAAGAACATGAGGTTCAATGTGTGTGCAACTTCTGCGGTCACTGGATTCCTGCAAATCTGCAATGTGAAAATTGATCAGATGTTCTCTTTGATGTTTGTGAACATGGGCATTGTGTGCAGTATAGAGGTGAACACTTCAATCCTCCAAGACTTCGGGTGCTTTGCGCCTTTGCTGTATCCCTCAGATTTCTCATTTTTGTTGCTGCAAAGCTGTGTGGTCTGATGATTTCAAGTCTGGTAGACAAGAAGGTGCACTTGAGCATCTTCTCCTATGACAGCTTTTAATTAATACATTCCCAGTTTCAAAGCCATTGCTTTTACGGTAGAATTCAGTTATGCTTTGTTTGGGAACATGGATTTGGATTTTAAATCCGGATTTGGGCCAAATTCTGTGTTTGGCAACATCTAGAATTTGGATTTGGATTTGGGACAAATCCAACCCAAATCCAAGAAGGTACAAAAAAGCCCTTCTCAAATCCCACCCCAACCCCTTGTCATTTCCAAATACCAACCCAACATAAATCAACAGAAATACTATCTCTCTATCTTCCTCTCTCCTTACATCCTCTCTCTCTCTCCACTTGCCGCCGGCGATCTCCCTCCGGCCGCCGGCAATATCCCACCACGATCTCCTTCGCCCTACGGCCACCATTCTCCTCTCTACTATCTGCAGCAGCACTCTCTCACCACCAGTAACGCCATCGCCGGCGTGAGCGTCGCCTCACAATCGTCTCGAAGGCTTTCCACACGGTGGCGGCGTGCTTAGTGCTAAGTCGTGGTTGCAGCGGCATGGTTTGTGCGGCGACGACGTGGCGGGTAATGCGGCGGAGAAGAAGACAAGCGTTGCGGCGGCGTTCGTTCCAATGGCGGCGGCGTTCATTCTGCGATGTGGTGGCGGTTATGAAGTTAGGGTTAGGGTTTATGCTTAGTGTTAGTTGTAATGGCGGCTATGGGTTTAGGTTTAGGGTTTGGGAAGGGTGGCGGCTGTGGTGGTAAGTTTAGGTTGAGAATGGTGGCATATAGAGTTAGGGTTAGGGTTAGGGTTAGGGTTTGTGTTTAGGGTTAGGATTAGGGTTAGGGTTAGGGTTATGGGCTTGTAGGGTAGGGTTTAGGATTGTGTAATTTTTTTTATTATTATTTTTTTTTTTACAGAGTCTTGTATGTTTATAAAAGATATAAAATAAAATGTTATATTGTTCAAATGAAATTCTTAATTTTGCCAAACACTAGATTAGCATTTCAAATTCTAGAATTGAAATCCAAGTGTTTCCCAAACACTTGATTTGGATTTCAATTTCTTGATTTCAAATTCTAGAATTGAAATCCATGATTTGAAATCAAATCCGGGTTCCCAAACGCTACCTTAATGCATTCGATTTGATTAAACAATCTGATATCGATCTTACACAGAATTAAGTTCATATAATATAGATAGTATATGTATGATGTATCCTGTTATTTGTCAGAGTGTACTTACTTTCTACCTGTGTCTTTGAACTATTGATTTGATACTACCTTAGCCCCCTAAAAAGTTTTGTTAGCTTACTTACCACTGCAAGATTAAACTACTGGATTCATAAGGGGTTGGCTTTTACCACAACAAGCTATACATATAAGTCAAAAGATGTTTAAGGAGATAGAACTGCAAGTGTTAATTAAAATAATGGAAATTTGATTCTTATATACACGTTTTGTGCATTTCTTTCAAATCAAAAATGAAAATAACATAAAAGCTGGAGTATATTTGAATTCAAAGTATTATTCTCAACATGAACAAGGGGAGACCAACTAATTTTAGATCTTTGTGTCATCAAAATTAAGATACAAAAAGTACATAGCCTCATAAGTAAAACTTTCTTAAGGCATTAGTGTCCACAAAATGATTAAAGTTATTTACGCATCCTTCCCATGATGTAACAATCGGATTGTAGTATGGTGATGTCATTTTCATTTTCTCAATCTGATAAGTGAAGCCGATTCTTATACACGACTTTATGCGCTCTTTTCATAATAAAAGAAATCAACAAAACGTTTTTGTAAATTATTAAGATAAACCCAATAACTTGGCAAGAACAATGAGGGATATACACATGGAGCCCTGATTATTGTACAATTATTTTTTTAAAAAAGGGGCCTTCGATAAATTTGGAAATTAATCATGTACAAGAGTGTATATTCCTCATGGCTTTTGGTTATTTTGGCTAATAATCTACAGATATCTTTGCTTTCATGGTCGATTTCATGAAAGGCAATCCCTTCCTACTTTTTCAGGCTCTCTTACCATGATAAACAAATCTATCCTCTTTGAGTCAATTATGTTCTGTATATAGAGATCTATACTTCGTATCAATCAATTGTCTTATTGTTCATACATGCAGTGGAGCAGTAGGTAAGTAAGCACCATCCAAAGACAAGCATACTGGTGGCTCACAAATTGACAAGTCCACACCACACACTTCCCCAGTACATTCACATTCACCTTAAATAAAGCATCACTTGACGGACTTTTACACACTAAACACTGAAAGTGAACAACACTCACATGTCTCTTGACTTGTACACATTGACTCAAAACTTGATTATCATTCTACATTCATACTAGTTTCATACGATTCATATCAATGGCCTATGAAACAACTGACCACATAATTCTCCTCCCATTCATGGCCCAAGGCCACCTCCGCCCATTCCTCCACCTCGCCAACCGCCTCGCTTCCCAAACCCGGTTCGCCATCACCATGCTCACCACCCCTCTCAACGCCGCAATCCTCCGCAACAACCTCCAAACCACCCCGAACAACACCAACAACAAAATCCTCATCTCAGAACTACCCTTCAACAGCACTGATCACGGCCTCCCGCCGAATACCGAAAACACCGACAAACTCCCCCTAAACCTCGTGGCCACCCTCTTCAACGCCTCCACCTCACTAGAACCCCACGTCCACACCTTCCTGTCCAACCACCTCACGCGCCACCACCGCCCTCCTGTCGCCATCATTTTCGACGTTTTTCTCGGTTGGGCCGATCGTGTTGCTCGTGCTTTTGATACTACTGGGATTACCTACTCCACCGGGGGGACCTATGGGACTGCCGCTTATATGTCCATCTGGACCCACCAACCCCACCGCCACGTCACTGATGATGAGGAGTTCAGTGTCCCTGGTTTCCCCGACAACCACCGCTTTCGGCGAAACCAGCTTCATAGGTTCTTAAGGAATGCCGATGGGAAAGATGAATGGTCTAAGTTTTTCCCGCCACAAATAAAGTTAGCTAGTGAGTGTTCAGGTTGGTTAGTTAATTCTGTTGAGGAAGTTGAGCCACTTGGGTTTGAAATTCTTCGTAACTACCTTAAACTGCCTGTATGGGCAGTTGGACCGTTAGTTGCATCTCCGGCATTGCTGCTCCCGTCATCTAAATGTATCGAATGGTTGAACACACAGGAAAAGGATTCCGTGCTGTTCATCTCATTTGGGTCGCAGAACACTATCACTGCGACCCAAATGATGGAGTTGGCCGCGGGGTTAGAGTTAAGCGAAAAGAAATTCTTGTGGGTGATTAGGCCGCCATTTGGGTTCGACATCAACGGGGAGTTCGAGCCCAAGTGGCTGCCAGAAGGGTTCGAGGAGAGGATGAAGGAAAGGAAGCAGGGCATGTTGGTTCCGAAGTGGGGGCCTCAGCTGGAGATACTGAGCCATGAGGGGGTGGGAGCGTTTTTGAGTCATTGCGGGTGGAATTCGACGTTGGAAGCGTTAAGGGAAGCGAAGCCGATTATAGGGTGGCCGTTGGCGGCCGAGCAGGCGTATAATTTGAAGATGTTGGTGGAGGAGATGGGGTTGGCGGTCGAGCTGGCGAGAGGGTTGGAAGGGGAGGTGAGGAGGGAGGAAGTGAAGAGGGTTGTGGAGATGGTGTTGGATAGAAATGAGGGGAGTTTTGGGTGGCAAATGAAGAGAAAGGCTGTTGATATAAGGAACAAGTTGAATGATGCTCTTAAGGTGGAGGGTGAGTATAAGGGATCTAGTGTTAAGGGACTGGAGGATTTTGTAGAGTTCATTTTGTCAAGGAAATCAGGTGGAAGTAACCATGAATCTTTAACTGTATGAATGAAGATAGTTCACTAGTTTGGTGTTTTAGTGAGGTGCATAATTGGTGCTTGGTAGTACCTATGTGCTATGTCACCATTGGAATTGGATTTGTAGTTGAATCCTGTAGGTTGTAACGTTTGTGTCCCATAAGGCCACAAAGCACAAACCGATCATTTGGTAGCATAATTGTAGAAAGAGCAAGCTGAAAATAGCTTGATGCCTTGATGTGTTACAAACTTACGACTATACCAATGATAAAGCTTTAATGTAGGCAACTCATCTCTCTTTTATCATCAAAAAGTAGCAACTTATTGTGTGTTAAAAGTCATGTGAAATAATTTTGTGGCTCTATATGTTCCTATTCCAATTCGGTTCTGGTTAAATGGTGAATACAAAAAAATAAATTATTTCGATATGTTTTGATCTCTTTTCTTGAATGCTACAGTACTCTCCGTATATCATAATAACTTTATAAGCTTGCTCCTTCGCATTCATGTACATTTACTCAGTTCAATTTGACAATCACATGGATCAGATGGCCCTATTTATAAATCTATGCACGTTTCTAGGGAATTTTATTAAACCTAATTTGGCTGAAGAACAATACGATATTAGAAAGATTTTTATCGCTCGATTCTAACATGTGAATAATGGACACAATCGATGGTTTGGGCTATACCTTGACTACCTTTTGCCAATTTTCTTGTTCCATGTACCATTATATGTGTCTAAGACGCATCCTGTCAATTTTCGTCTGATTCCATTTCGGGGCCAAAACAAGGTTTTTTCCACAAAAATTGGCTTTTTCAGTCGATTTTTGATTTTCCGGAAAATGTTCCGAAAGTGACCGATCATACTCCTAAGGTATACTGGAGCCTGATTGTAGCATTTGGCAATGTCATTACTCATTCTTGGTATATTTAAGGTGTGTCTACCGCTCGATTCGAGCATGAGAATAACAGATAAAACCGGTGGTTTGAGCTATGCCTAAGCTACTTTTTGCCGATTTTTTGTTCCATTCCCCATTTTATGTGTCTAGGATACTACCTGCCAATTTTCGTCCGATTCGATTTCCGGTCCGAAACGAGGTTTATTTGTGGGTTATAGTCCACAAAAACCGGTATTTTCGGTCAATTTTTGATTTTCCGGAAAATGTTCCGAAACTGACCGAGCATGCTTCTAGGGTATACTGGAGCCTGATGGTTGCATTTGTCAATGTCATTCCTCATTCTTGGTAGATTTAAGGTGTGTTTACCACCCAATTCGAGCATGTGCATAATGGATATAACCGCTGGTTTGGGCTATGCCTAGGCTACTTTTTGCCAATTTTCTTGTTTCATTCACCATTATATATGTGTAGAATGCGTCCTGCTAATTTTCGTCCGATACAATTTTGGACCCGAAACGAGGTTTTTTCCTGGGTTATAGTCCACAAAAACCGGCTTTTTCGGTCGATTTTTTATATTCCCGAAAAAGTTCCAAAAGTGACCGAGCATGTTCTTAGGGTATACTGGAGCCTGATTGTAGCATTTGGAAATGTTATTCCTCCTTCTTGATAGATTTACGGTGTGTTTATCGCTCGATTCCAACATGTGTATAATGTACAAAACCGATTGTTTGGGCTATGCCTAGGCTACTTTTTGCCAAATTTCTTGTTCCATTCACTATTATATGTGTCTAGTCTTCATCTTGCTAATTTTCGTCCGAATCGATTTCGGACCCGAAACGAGATTTTTTCGTGGGTTATAGTCCATAAAAGCCGGCTTTTTCGGTCGATTTTTGATTTTCCCGAAAAAGTTCCAAAAGTGATCGAGCATGCTCCTAAGGTATATTGAAGCCTAAATGTAGCATTTGGCAATGTCATTCCTCCTTCTTGATAGATTTATGCTGTATTTATCGCTTGATTCGAGCATGCGTATAATGGACAAAACCGATTGTTTGAGCTATGCCTAGGCTACTTTTTGCCATTTTTCTTGTTCTATTCACCAATATATGTGTATAGGATGCATCCTGCTAATTTTCGTCCGATTTTATTTCGGACCCGAAGCGAGGTTTTTTCGTGGGTTATAGTCCACAAAAATTGGCTTTTTCGGTCGATTTTTGATTTTCTGGAAAATGTTCCGAAAGTGACCGATCATACTCCTAAGGTATACTGGAGCCTGATTGTAGTATTTGGCAATGTCATTCCTCATTCTTGGTATATTTAAGGTGTGTCTACCGCTCGATTCGAGCATGAGAATAACGGATAAAACCGGTGGTCTGAGCTATGCCTAAGCTACTTTTTGCCGATTTTTTGTTCCATTCCCCATTATATGTGTCTAGGATACTACCTGCCAATTTTCGTCCGATTCGATTTCCGGTCCGAAACGAGGTTTATTCGTGGGTTATAGTCCACAAAAACCGGTATTTTCGGTCAATTTTTGATTTTCCGGAAAATGTTCCGAAACTGACCGAACATGCTTCTAGGGTATACTAGAGCCTGATGGTTGCATTTGTCAATGTAGTTCCTCATTCTTGGTAGATTTAAGGTGTGTTTACCACTCAATTCGAGCATGTGCATAATGGATATAACCGCTGGTTTGGGCTATGCATAGGCTACTTTTTGCCAATTTTCTTGTTCCATTCACCATTATATGTGTGTAGAATGCGTCCTGCTAATTTTCGTCCGATACAATTTTGGATCCGAAACGAGGTTTTTTCGTGGGTTATAGTCCACAAAACCGGCTTTTTCGGTCGATTTTTGATTTTCCCGAAAAAGTTCCAAAAGTGACCGAGCATGTTCTTAGGGTATACTGGAGCCTGATTGTAGCATTTGGAAATGTCATTCCTCCTTCTTGATAGATTTACGGTGTGTTTATCGCTCGATTCCAACATGTGTATAATGTACAAAACCGATTGTTTGGGCTATGCCTAGGCTATTTTTTGCCAATTTTCTTGTTCCATTCACTATTATATGTGTCTA
>CAAKMY010011571.1:0-10506 GCA_901111285.1 Corrigiola litoralis
AATAATCTAATCCCCAATCTCATAATTGGAATAAAAAGGACTCTAACCAGTTACTCCCTCCGTCCCTTCTGTTTCCCCCATTTGCTTTTGCACATTTGCCGAGGTGGTACTTTGACCTTTAGTATCTCAAAATATAGAAATTAAAAAATTAAAAAAATATATCATATGAAAACATTTTTTAAGACAAAACTAAATATTAAATTTTTATATTTGTTTAACAATTTTCTTATTTGAGTTGTTGTAGTCATAAAAGATCTTCAAATAGTGTCAAAATGGCAAATGGGGGAAACAGAAGGGACGGAGGGAGTAAGAAAGGAAAGAAAAGGTAGTGGCAGAAGGTTCAGACTAGGTCTGGGTTGGAGTACCCCAGCTCGGGCCAAAACTGGTTGAGAACCGGGCCAAACTGGTTTGGGGCAGGCCTCAAACGTACTAAACCGGGACTGGTCTGACCGTGGAACCGATTCGGTTTTTTTATTTTTTTTTTTTCAGGTTTTTTAAAAACTTTTGGGCTAAATTTTCTCTTTATTAAACTAAGAACCGATCTGATCCCGACACCGGCCTAGGCCAGAAATTTTTTCAAAAAAAATTAAATTCGGGACCTGCCCGGCCCAAACCTGGCTTGGGTCTGAGCTGGGTTGGTCCCCAAAAAATAACCCAGTGAACCGGGCCGGTGGCCACTTTTAGTGTGTTGCATTTTAGGTGTGTGAGGATGATTTTGAGATTTTTTAGGTATTTTTTTCCGTGGATTTAATTATTTATATTTTCTTTTAGTTGTTTGAAAAAATTTAGTTCTTTTCACCAATTTAACTTCCTTATATCAATTTTGGTTTCTTTTAGCATTTTCAGTTTCTAATTTCAACAACTTTGAGCTCAAATAGTCTTTTTCATTTAATTTCAATTTTCAGTACTTTCTGATTCCTTACAGCTCAATACATTTCATTTTGGCGATTATCTATCAGCCAAACAAACATGCCTTAGCCAATGAGCCTTCCTTTTCAAGGAAATTTTTGAATTGCTTATTTTTTTACAACGATCAACAAAACTAAATAGAATAATTAACTCCCAATAATGTCGTTTTGTACTCAATTGCATGTTTCTTGTCTTTTTCAATACGAAGATAGTAGCTCATTTAGAAATACTCATTTGCCAAAGTAAATGTACTCTCACATGGAGTGTTAGAACATTAACCTACCATTGTCAACATGCCCTCCCAAAGAGTACGATATTGTTATATACATGTTACACATTAGAATTTGTGACAAGGATGAGAAATGTGGGAAAAGCCTTAACCCTTTTTTATCAAATAATAAATGATTAGGATGACTCACGACTGTAGGACTACCCTAAAGAGTCCATCCGGAAAAAAGTAGATACAAATGACGGTCTGGAATGATTAAACAATAAGGGATATGGAATGACAGTCTTGAAAAAAGCTATTGCCTCAATACTCCGGAGATAGAAAATTGCCCAAAATTCCTAGATCCATAATAGAACACAAAACAAACTTGTCCCTAATAACAAAACCTTCAACACCACACCCATTGGAGATACACAACCCATCAAAATTTATTTCCATGGTTCATGTAGCTTGGAAAGAGTTTCTTTTGAAAATTGAACTACATGAGGCGAGTATAGTATATCATACGGAGTAGCTCTTATCCTCCCATTGTAGAGAAGTAGCAATGATTTTCTCAGCCTCTTTGAACCATTTTCGAAGAACCAGCTACTGCGTCACGGAAGGACACATGATCATATAGCCATATAGATAATTGTCATATAGATTGGGATTCAAATCCATCTCCGCATCACCATCTAATTTTGGAAAACTAAGGCTAAGTTGATCAACATTATGATTAGATTCTTGGAGTAAATCCTTTGTTTGAACCGTCAGAATAACCAAAGGATAACAAGAAATTTCTAGAAAGAGAACACTTAGAAATTAGAATTAGGACTTTCCTTTTGGCTTTCTAGTCTCGTTTTGCTAACTAATCAAATGACTACATTATTCGGGTCACTTTCACAGCTATAAATTTGGAATGCATCAACCTCAACAAATGAACAATTATAAACACCTGTTCCAGGAAGAGCAGGCAAAAGAAAAAAGGAAACCCAGTAATCAGTTAGATCATTTACACACTGCACTTGCATACACATCTACTATCAATGACATTCACTATGAGATATGAAAAGAGAACCCCAAATGTCACAATAAATCCCAGTATGTACAAGCTGCAGCAATTCAGTCACTTCTGAAGTTTGCTAAGAAAATATTTCTTATAACAATACCATCGTTCATCGAACAACATACTGGTTCATATGTTCTGTTATTGCTCAATCAGTCTAACAACTGCTTACAAATAGGTGGCAAAACATGACTGCATGATGATCCATGGCTAAAAAATGAGTCTAAGAGGCCCTAGAACCAACAAGGAACACACCCCCCCCCCCCCCCCACACCCCACACACACATATGACACACCCCATCCCCGGGAAAAAAAAGTGAAGAGAAAAACCAGGGCGGGTTCTGCAAAATAAACTTGCAGTTAATTCCTAACAAGGAACAACCCCCCCCCCCCCCCCCCCCCCCCCCCCCCCAAACACACACATCCCTTCCCCGGGAAAGACAGGGAAGAGAAATACCAAGGGGGGTTCTGCAAAATAAATTTGCAGTTATTTCCTATGTTTCTATCATCCTAATGTCCCCAAGATGGACCTTACTGTCACTAATCTAACTTAGGGGGGACAAGTGAAAGAGACAAACATTCCTCCGCGTGCACAGCAATAGCTTGTAGAGAAAACATAAAACCGTCCTCTAATCTAGGAATTTGCTGGTTGCTATTTAATCTTCTCGTCCGACGACCCATTACACCAGTTTGCCCTCCAAATAACAGAATGTGATAGTAGTCTTTCTGTCTTCCATCCTGATGACTGAAGCTGTAACAGAATCAGCAGGCTCAACCAGTCAGATAAATTTGATGGGGACAAACAGGCATGTTTGTAAAAAAGGACAGAGCAGCGTGCTAAACAACAAAGACATAACAATTTCTTGAAAGTGCCCCATTCTTTTGGAACAATTATGGAGCTCAATGACGTCGCTTAAAGTAATGGGCGGAAAGTAAATTTATTCCAGTACCCATAAGCTGGATAAAAATGTACCTTCTTAATGAAATCCTCATAATGTTTGTTCATCCATGACCCACTTTCAACATGAATAGATGAGCCTTTATCTAACAGATTTACCATTACAAGTGCATGTATGTAGGACTGTAAGGTATCTGCTGGTGTTGAGGTCTTATGCATAACGATAAAGATCATGTCCTTTTTCTCCAGCAGCAAATACTTCGCTAGGAATCAAACAAATGAGGGCTGAAAGTTAGCCAAAGGTGTCAATGAAAAACCTCATAAAAATAATACGAGAACACGATTACCAACCAGTCTTGTAATAGGATCCTGCACAGTGGAAAAGGCCCATCCTGTTATGTTGGTCAAAGACATCAGCAAACATACCACATATTGAAATTGCATGCAGCAAGACTAAAAAGAATCAGCAACAGCTGGAATGCGGAAAATAGCCATTTAGGATATACACAGAATCAAAGGTAAGTCAATGTCCTAATTAGAATGATCAATATTGCAGCAATGAACTCAACCAAGTTAAGCCACCAGAAAATGACATTCTTTGGAAGGAGAAAATCTTTATGTAGGTTCTTTAGGTTGAGTCTTAGTACTATTAGGCGACTGTAGATGTAAATCAGAACCTTTTCTTTGTGGCAAGATGCAATGAGGTCCAGGCATATTGATTTAACAATGAAGCAACCAAAGTTCTGAACCATAAGCTCAGGCTGAAGAAAATTCTTTTACTCAGATAATATACTTACATATCTACCCGATTGAGTGAAGAGACTTTCACGCCTAAGTGTATCCTCTTGTGCAAACACTTGAACTTTTTAGAAGCCCACGAACTCAGCCATAAGGGTAAAACATGCTCCTCCGATGAAATCTTTTCAGCAGAAAGAACTGGCAAGAAACATTATTCGGTTTATAAGCAAGTAAAATGTCCAGACAGTTGTAAACAAAGACCAGTCAAACACACAAGACTACATTGAAGACATTAAAAGTCCTTCCATTTTAGTATTTTCTTGAGAATGCAACTCTAACTAAAGAACAAGGGGTTTCCAGGATGTGCACCTTGTTTTTGAATTGTATCGGATTCCAGGTCTTTTGACACTATAGAATACTATTGTGGTTGACCCAACTGTAAAATATAGGTCTGCCATTAGGTTTTGGCTGTTAAGTGATGAACTAGCTTCCATTTGTTGAGTGCTTTTGGATACATTATGACATGTTTAGTCTTACTTTTCCTTCCAATTAAGTAATTGAAACACTCAATATGTCAGTCTTTACAAAGGGTTTGTCCTAGACTCGAAAACAAGTCACCACATAACAGTCATTATATGGTCCGAAGCTAACAGAAGCTACATTGTAGAACTCGCAAAACCACAAGGTATTCCTGTCCAAAACCTTGATAGAACTTCCAAGAACATTAGAGAATCACACAGAAAATTTAAAATAGCAGTAATTGCATATAAAGAAAAGTTCTATTACTCTAATATATCTCTGAAACTCGTACATATAGATTAATCTATCCGTCCAACCACCCACATTCTCCAGATTAGAAAAGCAGAGAAAATGATAGAGCAAAAAAAAAATGTAAAGAAGAAGAGATGTTTCTAGGAGGCTCCTTCTGATCCCGCAAAACAATGCATATACAAAACACCTTCTTGACAGCAGCATCATAACTCACTGAGACCAAATGTCTTCTTACTATTGAACTGGAAGACACGCCGACAATAAAAAAAAATAAAAAAAATACATTATCCCAGTCTTCTTAATTTTGACTTCACAGGCTCTACTTCCCTAATCTTTAACAGTATAAACAGGGTAACACTATTGAGCAGTAGAACAAGAGACTATCAAAATTACACTTTTTGCAAGGAGCAGTTATTGCTAGCTTAAGTAGAGAGACATGGGAAAATTCCACAGTGATAACATAGGCATCTGTTAGCAGCTTGATTAGCAAATAATAAACTATCAAATTTTACTTCTCATTGGAGCAGCAGAGGGGAAGAAATGCTCAGAGTTACCTTGACCAGTCTCCATGAAATGCTGTAAAAGAAGAGAGCTCCTTTCCCCATTTAATGTACTCAATGAAAGACAGCGAACAGCCTTATAATTTGCTGCAGGAAGAAAAAGACACTCAAGACAGTAGTATCTTAATGGACCAGAAAATTGCCAGTCTAGTCACAATACTTGGAAAAAATTCTTGACCTTTCTAATGTACTCCAAGAAGACAGGGTATCCATGAAGTATTGTCCTAATGAATCTACCCACAAGGGGAGGTAGTGAGTTAAAAATAGGGGAAATGTTTTGATACAACAAATTAACAGGCAATAAAGGAGCCGTTTAAGCACAGAGTAAGGGACAAAGCAAAAGAGCACAACTAGGAAAAAGACATGTATCTAAGTCGACAGAGCTAGGACATAATATATAGCAACGAAAAGACATTAGATTGACAAACCAGCACTCAAAACTCATCAGTAATCATAGTAACATGCCCAGTTTCCAACTAAAGAGTCTTGTGCCAACCCTGATTAGTTCAACTGGCAGAGATTTAGTTCTAAATCACCTGATACATAACAATATATAAACAAAGCCCAAGGGGGTTCATACTCAGTGAACAATAGTTTTTGGAAATTTGGAACTCACCATACATATGAAACATAGTGAGGGACAAGAAAGAGAACCAAATAGCAAGAGCATGGTCCTTGGTGACATGAGCAAGAAACATCCCCACAGCCATTCCGGCCATTGTTGCCACCGTCTCTTGACTTCCTTCCTAATGTAAGGCAACAGAGATTCAGTTGACACACATAACACAAGTTTAGGATAGACATGAATGGCCATACCTTTGCAGATATATCAGCTGCATTGTCTTGGAGCGCAAAATGCTGGGTCAAAGCAGCTCTAGTAGCTCCACTAGCAACACCGGCTTGTTATGAGAGGTTGAAAACATATATGTCACGTATTTAGAACAACAAAATGAATAGTTCATGTAACATTAATAGGAGTTTTCAGTTTCAGAATCATCTAGAAGTCATCCTAAAAGTCTGAAGCATAATTCTCGTTGAAAATTTAGTTGAAGGTGAAACTAATAATCACAACTATTTTTTATAGCATTATAAAGGGGGAAAGGTTCTGGATTTCCTCTTTTTATTTTTGGTAGACAAGTATTGTGAAGTTTTGAAAATATACCAAATGCTTTAAAGAGGAATGTATGACAAATTCAATAGAAAAGATAGAGCAATGAAGGGTAAAAGAACTCACTAAATGATCGTGAGACACTTCCTAGGCAAAGTATGAAAACAAACGCTGAGGGAAATAAAGGAGAAATAAGATCCATCAACATTCCTGCAAGAAGTAAAACAAAGGTATGACAAACAAAACATAATTACCTAAAACTAGTGAAGTTAAAAGTACAATACTCAGGTTCTCCGGCCAATAGCTTCTGACTTTGACATCAAATTACTACTATTTTAATGTATGGCAACTTAATGGTTCAGTATTCAGGATAATACTGCTACAGAGAAAACCTTTGTAACAACACTAACAAAAAGCAAAAACACAGCTCCAGTGGACTAATTTTGCGAAACAAAAATTCATTCAATATCTTCTGCATGCGCTCCACATAGAGCTCACTGAAATATGACTCAGAGAAGCAACTTGCATAACCATATTGCCACATAGTTTAATTTTCAAGTTCTTGTAATTAACAATGTTGTGAATTAGTAAATCTGGCAAGCTTATACCCCATATGCATAAGGGCCTAAACTCACTAATGACGCACTAGGGTTTGCAAGAGAAGATGTCATATCGATTACAACTCTTCTTTGCAGAAAAGTACACAATAACAGGACATAAATTAATCCAATATCTAGTGATTACGATTGCTTGAAAATTCGGTTGAAGGTAAAAGAATGATAGATCATTGCAAGAATTATTGACTTAAATAAGACGGGCTTCTGGACCATTCAAGGTTACGTAACATACATATATATGAAGTAGGAAAGACATGTTGAGTCATGTTACAGTGATATAATTCTGTAGACTAAAGCTATCCTTCGTATTCACTATGTAAATCAAGGACCCTGCTCTTTAATGGATTTGAGCATGACGTGACCAGAGAAAAAGAAAAAAAAGCAAACAGTCTAGGAGCTAGAAGCAGAAGTTCAGAGGAAATCGGTCACAACAACTGCTTAACTGAACAAAGACGCCAAGAACTAAGGCAGCTGAGCTTTGATAACACATCAAGAAACAAGTACCTCGCAAAAGATTAGGAAAACACTTGAGGCCATGAAAATACAAGGTAGTCCTAATACTTTAATGAGTTCCTCAGAAAAAGCAGACCAGAATTGTCTGTGAGACAAAGACAAAGAACACATAAACTGCTGACCTACAAGGTGGCTACAAATTGACTAATACATTTTCGTCCCAACCCCAAGCAGACTTGGACTTGAAATTTCCTGGAATTAATATATTTAAAGAAAAATGGCAATCCTAAAATTATGTATGCATACAAATATTACATTCAAAATTAATATTCCCCGGCTGTACGCACAACACACTTTTAAATTATATGCCAGCTTGGACGAAGTTATAATATAAGGAGGTAAACTTTTCAATATCTAGAAATACGCAATCACAGATGCTAACAAAGTTGGAAACATGTAACAGTGCTTATCTAAAACGATCTATTATAAATCAAAACAGACTGATTCTTTAGGTAAATGTATTGCCAAGTCATAATGCAATGGCCTCAGATGGTAAAGAATGCCTCTTTGTTAATGTTTTCTAAACTTCCTCAGCTTTAAGGGCATCTGAAATCGCCATGTCAAATAGCTTCATTATGCTGGTATAGATGGACGTGTTACGATGCCGTAAATCATGAGACAACTCAGCTAATTACCCAAACCTCATGGTACCTCAACGAAAATCTTCCTCTAAGAATTCACTAACTCGTGGAACTTTATCCAGGACATTTAAATAATTATATCCTCATTTTTTGGAATACACAAGACAGGATGTCAGAGAAAGTCAAAAACAGAAAAGGGATAAGAATAATACCAAGATCATTCATTAGATCTGCAACCAAACGCCACGTTTTTGCATAGCTATCCAAATTTGAACCCTAACAAGAGGAAAGTGTTGCAATTACACACTTAACTAAGATCTAAGTAGTGATCCGTATTCCAGCAACATCTATAAACTAAAAAGGTTGTGAAGTTACATGGTAGGAATAGCAAATTGTCATAATATGGTCACTTTAGGCATAGATGAAGTTTTCTGTGGACTAAAGCTTATACACAAAAAACGAAAGAGAATAGTTAGTTCCAAAATTCTTTTCAACATCTCTTTTGTAATGCCTAGATAATGTCTTTATTTCTACAAGATTAGAGTGCGGTCTTCTTTTACTTGTGTAAATATACATAACCATCGTGCAGGGAAAGCTCACACTTCAGGGCATACTATGTTGTCTTTCCTACATGGTTGATCATCTAATTAAGAGAAACAAGAATACGGACTTTTCGTAGATAACCTACTCATACTAACTTCAAACTACAACATATATTAGAATAAACTAGATATCATATACCTGATAAAATGTGAACAAGATGCCCCCAAGCATTCCCGTCAAATCTCTCAAGAACCACTGCAACGTGTACAAAAGTGAAGAAAATTAAGATATCAATCTCACTTACAAGTTCTATAAGGACCAAAATCATATTTGATAAAATAATCTAACCTGAAAAGTAGCACCAATTACAGTAGCGGATTTCTCACCCACACCAATCGCACTCAAAAGAGCCTGTCAATGGGTTTGCAAAATCAAACATCACAGAAGGTGATTCCTTGAGCAAAGATTAAGGGGCACAACAAGCTCACAAACAAACATTGACTTAGTCCTTACTTGGGTCGAAAGCATTATCCGGATATAAGTTGATAAGCCCTATAAAGAAGACGCATCATTAGTCCATGTTACATGGAGAAACAAGTGACCGAAAACAATCATAGAGTTGCATTTATTCAGATATAATTTGAAGGAAACTTCGGACACCAATGCCGCAAATCTAGTGGAACAACCAACAAATCACAAAGTAGTATGTGGAGTTGTGGACCATTTTGTCAATATTTTAATCAGAGAACAACAGAATTTCTATGGTACAACCAATCCTATCAAATATCTAGTTCAATGGGAAGATGGTCCTCAATAGTTTGGCAATACACATTATAGACCTATGAGTTAGTGTTGAATTGTATATCTGAAGAACAACTATTCAAACATCATTTGATCATTCCATCATCTCAGAAAGTCTTAGGAGAGACCCTTTTTTATCATCTTATTCTATTATAAAAGTAGACGGAGCCATGCTGGCCCAACAAAGGATATATATCTTTGATTTGACTTGGGCTTGCACGAAGCTTGAGTTGATTTAGCTTGTAGAGACCTCGTCGGCTCTCCACTTTTATTATAAAAGTAGATGGTCTTTTCGAAGAATCTGTGCTATCTATGTACTATGTCTTACAACTTACATGAGCCTTTCATGACATTCAATAATCATATGATCAAACTAGCTATATTCTTAAACACACAATCTACTCTACTGATAAAACAAAAATGAAAGTAAAACATATACCTGCAGTGAATCCCATATTTGAAAAGGTACATAATCCGGAGTTACACTACTAGGAAAACCCTGCAAACCAACAAAAAAAAAACCCATCAAAATCATACCTCAAAAAACCCAACAAAAAACAGATGATAGACAAAAAGAGACACTAATGACTTACCTCAGGAACAAAGGCACTAAGGATTTGTCTTCTAAATAACTTGAAGTTGCTGTCAAACCTGTAAAGTGAAAGGAGAACAACAAAATAAGAGAGTTTGCATAAAAAGATGAGATCTTTACAAAAGAAGAAAAGGAAAATGGAGAAAGATGGAACCTTTTAATAGAAAGGGAAGGAGGGGTGGAAATGGTGGCAGTGATAGTGAGTTTAGAGGGTGAAGAACCAGTCCATTCTTCTATTATTACTCCTTGTTTAGGCATTGATGATGATGTCACTCCTTCTGCCATGTTTTGGTTAAGTTTGATGCCTTTTTTTGGTACTTGTTTGTTCAAAACAATGTCCAGACAAGGGAATGTTACAAGTACATTTCAGTTACAGTTACAAGTACATATGATCAGAGTTAACAGAATTGATTGAGAGATTGGGTTTGGGGGGAGACAAAGCAAACCAAACTTCAATGTAAAGTTTTGGGTTTGGGCCAAAAGCTATTTCAACTGAAAGTACATGTTGTCCAACTCTGTATCAGTTGACAAACATTCTTCAATTCATCTTATATCTATATATATTAGTGGGTAGGAAAACTATAGGTGGACACGTGGCATG
>CAAKMY010011582.1:0-14993 GCA_901111285.1 Corrigiola litoralis
AGTCGTGCTGCGTTTAGCAGTTAGCAATCTAAAAAGCACATAGTTATGTCATAGAATAGAAAATTTTAAAACGGGCGAACAATTTACTGTTGCTACTTTACCCAAAATTTTATTCTTGTATTCATCCCTTCGGCACTAATGAATGTATCTGCTGATCTCATATTGTTCCATTGCCCTCGGGAAACAGTTTTGAGTGCATTTCACTGTACATTTTAAATTGACATGAGGGAAGATGATCAAACGAAAAGTTAAAATATTGGAAGCCGGATAAGATTTCCACTGAAGTGTATATGTAATATAAAAGTCTATTGTTTCCTAAGTGTTACATCATACTGTGGTCTGTATACGTTTAACAAAGATTAGCCTTGTTTAGCTCATTTGTCTACTCAGCACAAGTGGAGAATATGGGAATAAGTTGTCCCTTGAAGTAATCATTAACAGCTTAACAAGAGATTATAATATGAAGTTAAACATAATTATCTTGCCAATAGAAATGCAAATCAGTAGGCTAGCACATCTATCAAATTAATCGGCTACTTTGTTTAGTTGGCACATTATGTTGTTTGGGAAAGTTCGCAGAATTGGAACCTGTGCCGGGACATCTATACTGCGTTTCATGAAATTAAGCTTATTTGTTAAGAGTTCAACTAATCAGCTACGGACATTGATCTTTGCTAGAAAAGTAGAAAGCTAGCTAGGGTTCTAACCGTTTTTTTATTTTTTGTGTGCAAAGTTTCAACTTTTATAGATGAGGATAGGAATCAATTATTGTGGGCTTGTGGCAAAGGTTCACACATCAATGATAGAATACAGTACCTAGGTAGAATTATCTTGCATAGAATTTTGAAGCTTTGTTATTTGCTCCCAGTTTTTTTAATAGAAAAAATTAAGAAGAATGATCCAACTTTTGTTCCATCTTTCAAATATAATTTCACCTTATAATCTTTATGAAAATAATCCAACGTTTAAGCTTGTCTAATAAAAAGAAAATGATCCCAAACTAAAGGATGTTAAATTTCCGTTAAAATTTGGCAAAAAATCTCATCGCAACTTCAACTCCCGCCGCCACTTGCGTTCTCTTTTTTATTATTTCTCTAATTAACAAACTCTCACATAATGTGATTTTATAAAGTTGTATAATTCTTGTTATTTCGGTCTTGTATGATTCAAATATTAATACAGGAAAAAAATTCATGTCATTGAAAAATTACCTTTTATTTTAATTATTAAGATCATTTAATCAAATTTCTCTAAACTAAAAGAACTCTATCACACGCTCTTATTCTATGAAAAAAAAAAAGAGAAACTAGAGTATTGCGATGAATGTCTTGCTATGTGATTACCGATATAATGTAAGCAGATAAGAGGGGTAGCTAGCCATTTAGCATAATATCACAATAGATGAAATATGTAATAGGCATGTGATATAATCAATGTCGGGTAAGAATTTTATTCAAAAAATTTCAATTGTGGTACATATGACCATATCCTAAAAACACTTAATTACGACCCTTTACGTTAAACATGTTAAAAACGCTGGATAATTTCCATTAATGTTGAAAAGTAGGATTATTTTTGGAAGATGGGCAAACGTTGGGTTATTTTTGTTAAGTAAGAGATTTTATTAATTTATCAGTTGTACTACAACACCAACCTCGATCCAATACATGATCAACAAAGGATAAAACATCGCGGATACTAAGTATAATCGGTGTTGAGGTGCAAACAAAAGTCCCATAAGGGGAGAAATAAGGAAGGGAAAAAATTCGTCTTTATTAGAGACTACCAACTCTATTAGCATGAGGTTGTTTTAGAAGGAGTGCAAGAACAAATCCGTAAGAGCTTGGCCCAAAGCGGACAATATCATACTAAAGTGTAAGTGAAGGTGATGGTGCAATGGGCCAACAATAGCAACTTTTTCACCTGATGCTAATATGTGGTAATATAAATAAAGTCAATATTCATACCTGCTAAGATTATAATTAAAAGTCTAATTGTGTCAATATAAAATCAATTATGGGAGCAACAAACTAACAATTAATGCTTATTATTTTCCAGAAATTTGGCTAATTTTTGGAGTCTATTCCTTTAATCAATACAAAGTACTTCCTTTGATAAAATTATAGTATTTAGTTGACTATATACACGATCATATATAACTATCGCAGATTCACAGCAATGATTGTTGTTTCTCATTTTTTAAGGAAATGTTTATTACTCCATATATTAGATTGGAAAATCTGGTTTGTTCCGGATTCAATTTGCTAGGGTTCTAAGGATTAAGTTTTCGGCCTGTCATGAATTTTAGACCATGTTCTTTTCAACTGAAATTCGCAAAACTGCAATGAACTGAAGTGGAAGGAAGTGGAGGGAACCGGAAGAAACTAGAGAATACTGGAAGGAGCTGAAGAGGACTGGAAGGAACTGAAATGAGTTGAAAAAATAGAAGAAGTAACTGGAAGGAATTGAAGAGAGCTGGAAGGAACTGGAAGGAATTGAAATCAAATGAAAAGAACAGGGCCTTAATATGGCTCTGCTAAATCTACAGAGTCTTGAACCCAATTAGGTCGGCTCAACTGGTTAAGGTAGGTGAGATTCCTCTTGGTCTCGGGTTCAATCTCTCCCAGTGGCAATTGTGGGAGGAATATATTTGCGCGCTTGGGACATATGCCACTTGAATTAAAGCTTGTCACACTGGTAACAATGCGATTTACCTGGTGTGTGTGGTTTGCCGACTATTGTGCATACTCCGCGGGTTTACCCAGAGCGCACCATAGATAGCTGCTGCGAGTTTCCACATTAAAAAAAAATTAAGGGTCTTGTAATTGATACCTCAAGTTATATATATTGACATCACATATTATTTTTAATTTTTTTTTTTTTACCGATTGATGCGAGTGCTTCGATAACGGCAACGATATAATTGTTTTTGGTCTTTATGAGCTATTTAAAGGTAATACAACAATTAAATACACGAGTGAAATCAAATCCGTAACAATATAAATTACTTAGTGTTTATCGATAAGCCAAAATATCATTAGTAAATGACATTGATATAGTAGTGCTCCTTGATCCAAAATTACATAATACTCCGTAGTAAATAAAAAGCGTCGCATAAGAGGACGATCAATGGAGGTGGTCAAATAATAATCATGAACCATGATGGCTATTTTCATTTGCATGATTACGGTGACACCATTATCCAAAGACATACTGTATGCCAATTTGCTAATGGCAAGTCCCACTTCACAGCAACAAAAGTTACAGAACCACTGGAGCTTGCGTTTTTTGTTTTATGGAGTGACCGGTCCCACATGCCATAACCATTTGCTGATGTATTCATAAGGGCCCACTCTAAACCCCACAACGGCACCAGCCGGGCACATAAAATCCAAGTTCCCTCCCAAATCGTTTTCTAATTTGCCTTTACCTATCGAAGGCTCGAAGCATCCTCAATATCTCACCTTGTTTCCTCCGAGAAAGTAATGGTATAAGATAGGGATTCGTTTATATATATAACATTTACAAAGCAGTATCTAAACTTCTTACACACAAATCGTATCACTCGAAGATATATAATTTCAGTGTCATCCTCTCACATACCATTTCAAACAATTGTTTTTAACAAGTGTTATATCAATAAGTATTCGTGTAAGGATCAAGGATGACATATAGAATGGATACCATTCAGTATCACCAGTGTCATATAGATGGTAAGTTGCAAAATTGTAGCTCGTGTGATTGTACACAAGATGCACTATTCTTGTCGATAATTACAAACTCGGTCAGTTAATTTATGCCTAGTTTTAAGGCAAATTTGCCTTTTTTTTAATATGAAACTCCATGCCCAAATTCCCCGGCCGTTTAATAAGTGGCATATTTTGCCCTTTTGTATGAGTTGCTCATCTAGAATCGTTCACGGTATAACTCATCCAAGAGTAGGACAAGATAAGAAGCTGATTTTCTTTTATAAAGGAAGGTTATGATCGACAAATGTTATATATAATAAAGAAGAGCAATATGAACACGAAAATATATGGATTCCGAATCTCATAGATGTATTTATCCATAAACGACTTAATCTGTGAATATCTGGTTTGGATCCTATATTGTTATTTATCAAAGCGTTCGTGGAGTTTATTATGCCAAATTACTCAAAAAAATGTAAAAGATTATTATTATTATTGATAAACTCGATCTAGTTATCTACATATAAAATTGATTTTAACTGATCTAAAGAATCCCAACGCATCGATATCATATATTCATATCTAGTATGGTAAGTCAATGCAATTAATAGTTTTTCCTCCCAACCCCTCCAACAACACACCATCCCTAATCTGTGATCTTTTTTATGAACACTTCTCTATCTTAATCCTCACTCCAACTTTCCTCACTCTCCTATAAATAAACCCCCTCTATCCACCAAACTACTCCATCACAAGAAAGAAACACCACCAAGTCCCAACGTTTAGCAACATCACCAACAAACAAAGCAAAACACTTTCCTCATCTCAAAAACAAAACAAAATACAAAAATGAGAACCACTCTATACACCACCTTAACCAGCACTTCAGTAGAAAAGCACACACTTGGACTAGCTCCTGAAGCAGCAGTGGCATCAGTATCTGGACAGAGATCACCGTGGCACTCACCGGTGCCATACCTGTTCGGGGGCCTCGCCGCAATGCTTGGCCTTATTGCCTTTGCTCTCTTGATATTGGCATGCTCCTACTGGAGGTTGTCGAGAAACCAAGATAGCCAACAAGACAATGAAGAGGGAGACATGGAGAAAGGAGATGGATTTAGTAAGATGAAGGGTGTTCCTGTTTTTGAAGAGAAGATTGTTGTCATTATGGCAGGAAATGATAAGCCTACCTTCTTGGCTACTCCTACTACTTTGATCTTCTCTGAGCCGACTGGCTCTAATGATCTTATGGTTGGTTCAGTTGCCAGTGACGGAGCTAAAGAGAGCACTAGTAGTGCTGATGATGATGACAAAACTAAAGAAGTTGCAACACAATACCAATCTTAAGTATAGACGAGATAATTAAGCATGCCACTTTAGTTAGAGGCAAGGTTGTTTCCTCACCCTTTAAACAAAAATACCAAAAAAAACCTACTCCTTCATGGAGTGTCAATTTTGTCTTGCTTTCTCTAGGAGGTTAAGTCCTTGGAGCTAGAGAATGACCCAGATGGGCATATTTTTGTGCTGTTGCTCTCTGCGTTTATATCATTTTTCCTCTTTAGTTGTTTTCGTGGTAGATTTTTTGGTCTGTCTTACGGGAAAATGTATACAAGGAGAGATATATTGTCACTTTCTCATGTCCATTGCGTAATGTATCATCGTTAATTAATTCTAACGTTGGTTCCTCTTGTTCGACATTTTCAGTTCACTTATAATTTTGCTTCTGATTGGGGCCATTAGTCATTAGGTTTAACGATGAGATACAGGGAGATTCTGGATTTTATGGAAGAACTGGTTTATGCAAAAAAAAAAAAACAAAAAAAGTCTACTACTAGGAGATATTTGATGTCATCTATAATTTTCCATAGTTTTTACACATTTTAAATAACTTGACTTTGTATAAACATAATAAGCTAAAAAAGTGTTGTTTGTGTTACACTTCTCCTCCTTTGAGTGAATTCTATACCGTCTTTTTGCGGCAACTAATTACTCTTACACTAATATTATATTATTATCGTATTAGGAGTCACAATAGAGCACAAATCAAAATCCCCAAACTATAGACGAAACTCGAATATATAAAAAGTAAAAGTTGATCACATATATAGTATAGTTGTTCCCTTTACTAAAATATTATGCCCTAACATTATATATCTGTTATCGGCTATCATATCTCATAACAACGTCCTTCCTCCGCCTCATATATGATTTGCAAAGGTTTTCTTTATTATATGTTATCATGTTGTACTCTTGGTGTAAGTAAATACTATAAAAACCTGTAGAAATGACAAATGAGTATCTTTTGATAAGAAATCTTCTCCTAGTTCCACTTAGTTTAAGGAAAAACAATATTTAATAGAAAGATGAGTATAATCAATGGCTGAAATTAAAAAGGAGTGAGCCCGGTTTCAAGTTAATGACTTCTACAACAATGAGGCGTATAATGTTAAGCAAGTGGAGAATATATGTACATAGATTTGTATTGACGTAGCTTGAGTAAGTGATCATTAGTGGGGGAGGGGGAACATATTCGTAAGGCAATGAAATGAAATGAAGAAAACTAAAGTCATATCATAAAAAGTAACGTAATTGTACATAGGACTTTGGACATATGCATGGGTTTAAATTTCCCGGGAAGTTGATTTACTGGTAACCGGGAAAGTTCAGGTGGGGTGTTGTGCCTGTGGAGCACGAGATGAGCTCATTCTCCATTTATTCTGTCTAGGATTAGCAATAAGAAAAGGGCAACAGAAGAACTTTGTTGAGTTGATGAGTTCATACGTGTGCCATTATGTCTGGTCGGTTATGATCATTAGTAGAGGAAGTAGTACGCTAGTAGTACAAACAGAGGGCGAAAACCCCAGTGAATGTTATCCAGGTGGATTGCATTTGTACCCTATGTTTTGGTGGTATCTTCTTTTGTTTCTTTATTTTCATTCTGTTGCTATACTTAATTTGCGTAACTGCGTTTATGTGGCGATGCGATCACGCCTAGTCTATTTAGTTACCTACCAGTCTACCACCCTGGGAATTAAACCTTCTTTGGTTAACATAACACTAGTTCTTGGTTGGAAAACATCTTGTTTTCTAGAATACCTATTTTTAGGTACTCAGTTAGTTGAAGAACTACCCATTGACATTTTAATCAGGAAAGCGTGGTTGTACGAAAAATTCTATAATACGCGACGCATATGATATACATCGACATATATATAAGAGATCAAATATCAACCGTTGATATTAGAGATTTAAGATTAATCGTTAGATTAATAAATCAAAATTACAAATAAAATATAATTTGGAAAATCTGACAAAATATGTAAATATATTTAACCAAATGGTTAATATGTATAGATATCTCATTATAATTAGAAGAATTTATCTTAAAGACTTTAATGACCATCCCTTAATTTGAAGGACTACCACCACATCTCCACCCCACACCAACCACCACCGCAGCCCAACCCCACAGCCGATTAAAACAGCCACCCAGTGCCCACCGGCGGCCTAAACCCACCTGTTTCCGGCCATCCCACTTCCCTTCGTCAACCCCCTTCCCCATCCCCTATCCCATCGGACCTCCCTACCCAATCCCGTCCCCAAACTGTTGCCCTCCTCCCAGACCGTCGACCACCCCATGACCATTCTCCGACAGTCGCATCCCCCCCTCCCGATACCCGTTGTTGGTGGGGTCCACGATTTGGAGGTGGAGGGAGATGTAGCCGGGGAGGGCCTGGGAGTCGCCCTTAGGGGTAGATGAGGAGGTGGCAGTCAAAGCCGGAGAGGATGAAGTATTTGGACCACTGGGCGCGGCTTTGAGTTTAGGGAAGGAGGGGACGGTCGACCGGCACAGGGCGGAGTGGGGGGTGGGTTTGGTGATGGTTGAGGAGGTGGTTGATGAAGGGCAAGGATGAGGAGGTCCAGGGACAGGGATGGGCGGCCGCCAGTAGTGTGGCTGTTCTCCGGCGTCCGGCCACCGGTGACTGGTGGGGTATGGAGTTGTGGGACCTTTAAACTTTGGGATGATTACTTAAGGGATTACAATTAATTTTAATTAAGGATGTTATGTTTTTCTTTTTGAATTAATGGAAAATGTATTTAATTAACAATATTTTTGTGACTATATTTAAAGTATTAAAGTATTGTACAACTATTTTTCTTGATTTTGACATTTATTCAGATAATCTAATAATTTAACGGCTTGTAATTACTTCTATAAAATCAACGACTCATATTTAATCTCTTATTATATACGTCGATGTATATGATATACGTCGTACATTATAGACGCTTTCGTGGTTGTACTGTGTATTCGAGATTCTATAATACATTTTTTGTTTGGTTTCGTTTCCTACTTGTTCTTTGGGAAGTTTTTCGTTTCCTAGAAAAAAAAATAAAAAAATTGCTTTGTTTCCGTTACTATTATAATATAACCATAATGTAACATCAATAAAAGTTAAAACAGAGGTCCATAATTATTGTTGCTAAGACTCCATTACAAAGAAACATCTATTTTCTTCTAAACAAATTAAAAATCATTTACCAATTATACAATTGAAGTCCAATATTCGAGATTGTTATCATTATTACCATCAAATTTACATTATTATGATTAGGAAAATGTCATAATGAAAACCTTGATCCATAATTTCTAATCTCATTTTTTTATTTACCTATATTATTTACTTCAGTTTATATGTTTTATATAATATTAATTTAGAAGATCCACGATAATGTAACCAAATACTTTAAGAAAATAGGCCAATATTCATATAATGATAACTTGTTGCAAAGCCATAACATTAAGAAGAACTATAATATTCTCTAATTGTGAATCTAGGTGGTGCAAAGTTTACTAGGCAAATATACAATGAGAAATTTGATTAACTTCAAGAGAATAGACAAGAGAGAGAGACATGAAAAAAAAGATAAGAAAGAGAATGCATTGGACTAACTAATTAACATGATATAAAGAGAGTGGGGCATGTGGTGAAGATGAAGAACACATAGGTGAAAGAGAAAATAGAAAAAGCTTAAGTGGTTATTGATTTTTTTTATATCATGACCATCAATCTATCTAAGTAATTAGGACAAAACCTATATATGAACTTTCTAATTGTGAATGAATATACATATATAAATATTTAGGAGATTAAATTTCCTAGATAATAGTATTATGTTTACATATACTTTTTAGCCGTTGATGGGTTTACAACCATTTTTCGTGGACAAATATATATTAAAAAATAATCTTATGTAAGTCTTAACCTACTAACTTCATGAAAAACTAATGGAACTCGTAGATTTGAGCATTTAAACCCAACATTCCAACAACAATGTAAAAATTGCAAAAAATAATGTTTAAACAAAAGTACACATAGCCAAACAAAGATATGTATGAATGAAGAGATATGGCCTTTCAAGGTAAAAATAAAATAAACGCTCATGGTGCTCATGCATACTTTGAAAACATATAAAAATAATCACATGCACATACGAATACGATGAACTTAAATTATATGGCATCATGCAACGATATATACTAGACAACTGAAAACAACTAGTCATTAAAGTTAGTTGGTGTGAGTAGTAAGTGCTCTCATCCTTCAAACAAGTGGTGAAGGTTCGATTTCTGACTGTTGTAAATGGAGCCATCAAAATTGGGAGGGATCTACTAATTAAGTTGACTTCGGTACCTCGAGGAAAATTGCCCCAATAATCGGTATATGGATAATTCATGATAAGACCAAAAAAAAAAAAAACACTAGTACGTCCATCATCATCCCAAAATTCAAACCTAAAAGTTTTTTTTTTTGGAGTGGAGTGGATGCTATATAATAATGGCAAGCCAAATTAACTTATGAAAGGGAGAGGGTGGCAGTGGAATTGGGTAAAATCCCTAACTTTATCTCCCAAGAGAATGCCACCTAAATTTCTGGACAAGGTAGGATGGTGAGCCAATGCTCTCCTCTTCGAATCTCCTTAAAAGACATAAGTATTCCATCTAGTCAACACCTAGTACATTGTAAATAGATCACAAACTTAATCTAAGATTAATCTTTTAAAATTTTCATATTAATTTTTTTTAATAACCTTAATTTGCTTCCTCCTTTTTTTGTTAGTAAATTTACATTATTTAAGAAAAAAATAATTTTTTGTAATTTTTTTATTGTCGTAACTTATGTTTATACATGCATTTTCATATTGGCACTTCCCTATTATATTACGCATTTTTGGCCGCTTTTTCATTGTGGTTAAGTTAGTTCCACTCAATTTTAACCTCTCATATAACTATGCAAACTATTTTTCTTAAAATTGATCATGTTAATGTTGTCTTTTGGGTTGTCATATGATGACGTGGGTTGGAAAATAATATTTTGAAACGTTATACTCAAAAGTTGGGTGACTTTTAAGTATACATCATAAACTAACAAACCTTAAAAAAGAGCCAATATTTCCTTTATTAAAAAAAGAAAGCCAATATCATCATTTTAAACAGGAAAACTTAACATCACATTGTTACATTGGAGAGGATTTGAAAGTAGAATTATCACAAAGATAAATACTCAAGTAAAATATGCAATATGCCAGGCAATCAAAAGTGGCAAAAACTAAGGCATTGGTACGTATTGAATTTCAATATCATGCTCTTACATATATTTAATCATAGTCCTTGTAAACATATGTGAAAAGTGATCTGAGATGATATATCATATATATCACGGGTTGACACCATTTTCGTTTTTCCAAAAGAAGTGGAAAATAAAAATGGCGCCTAAGCACTCCGCTACCTAGACATTGATTTTTTTTTTTTTTTTGGTAACATCGTTGATATCTTTCTCTTATCGTTTTGAGTATAACGTTTCAAATAATAGATTTATTGACTTTAACTTCTATAAAAGAGGTCCAGGGTTCAAACCTTGGCTCCTGCTCATTATTTTTTCAAGATCCGCCACTGCTTACCGTAAGTTACGACCAGGAGCAAGCAAGGGCACACATATTCCCTATATGGCTATATCGATTTCAGGGTTTGGTCCAAAGAAAACACAGGGTAAGCCCTCACCACAGATCCACAAGGTTATAATTATCAAGTCAGTCTTTTTCTTTCGTGAATATCTATCTGTACGTATCTACTGACTACTATATACTATTACATACATGCAGATTTACCCTTTTCATATATATAATGTGGTCCATCCACCGGCATATTTAGTTATCTAAATTATCATTATTCCTCATGCCTCGTTAAACTTGTCTTCAGAGTTGAGACAGGAGCACACATATGTTTCCAGCAGCGCTCCACAGTTGCGGTGTTCGATGTAGTGGTCCATGAACAGCTACGTAACTGGAGTACTTCTATGTGATATAGGCATATAGCGATCTTACAATGAAGAAAATGCCATAAGAGATACTCCATTAAATAGCATCATTGTGGAACAAGATTCAAATATTCTAAAATCTCTTTATTCTTTTGGATGCACATGCAAATATATCTCTATATGTGAATGTGCTCTACTACTCTTTCCCATAATCTTTGGATGTTTTGAGGCGGTGGATCAAAAGTTATGCACAGATGTACTATTTGCCTTGCCACCTAAGTACTTCGAAAGGTGTACGTATGGGTAAGTAAAGAGCAACCAGCTTTTACACTGGGAGAGATGCACACACCATTTAGGTTCCTATCAAGCAAGTTTCTGTATGCAATTAGCTAATACGGAGTAGAACCTTTGTACATTTGTGCTTAGCTTGGCATACATCAAAGATACACAATAAAACTACCACTTCCTGAGCTGTAATGTGGAATAACATCAACATGTTTTTCAGCTATATTTTGCAACCGACTCTTAGATTAAGCAACAAGACGAAATTATCATCATTCCGAACCAGCCAAAGGAAATTAATCTGAATCAGAACTATTGTCATTTGTCATACATGCATCTCAAATATTTGGCTTCAAAAGTTCAATCATTAGCCAGTCTAATGAGTAATGATCAATTTTAACATGAATACTCGTGAAGACACATTTACCATGAACACTCGTCTCTGGAGACTTATTATGAGTCATTAGCCGTCATTTGTGTACACACGTTTATCATCACTAAATTTCATCGATCAAAATGTATTTTCTTTACAATTCTGTTCTTTAACAATGAACACATCATAGTAGTAACTTGCAAGTTACCAATTTACCATAGGACACATTATTACCATGAATGCTTACAATTATTGCGCGCTGGATAGAGGAATTAGGAAGACATGATGCAACCGAATTGGTTTCGAGATTGAGTGGATAGGTAAATGCCACATGCCTCTGAATCTTGATTACACCAAGTTAATAACCACATCAAGCCATCAATTGAGTCGGGCTCGATCAGCATGTTGAAGTGCCGCATACATTTTATTCCTTGTTGTAATTCGTAGAAGATATAACTTATAACTTCCATACATTGCTTTCACTTGAACCTCATTGACATCGATCATATTTACATATCTTGGAAAAAAGGTATCTTTTATAAAAGAACTCCTATATTTTGAAGTAATTGAGTATATATACGTCAGTACCACTATATTGCTAGTTAGTAGCAGGTTCTATTTCTATGACAATCGAAACAAAATTAAAAAAATGTAAAAGCAAACGGCTTATATTATAAATTAGGCTATGGGGATAGAATGTCGTATTGGCTAATTTGGGCAACCAATCCATGCATATACATATAGCTAAAACTAAATCTTAGGATGGGTACCTTTTTTTTTTTTTTTGTGTCTCTGTGTGTGTGTTAAGTTGTTAATTTTAGATATGGATGGATCACGAAAGTAACTAGCTAGTTAACGGCATATATATGGAATCATGCATCTATATCCAGTAGAGGCCCCTCAAATTTATGTAGGGACCTTAGACAAATCTGTTGCTCATATGATTTATTGACAATCAAGTTGTAAAATGATCAAGTTGTTCATTTATTTTTATTCCAATTTTAGTGGCATTACAGAATCATCTACTTTAATCAATGATAAATGAAGTCGTCATGCTTAAGATCAACTAGACAATAGAAACAGCTCATGTTATGAGTATGTATATACTCCTTTATACTAACAAATAATAAAAGTCAACCTATATCCATGCTGATAAATCAGAATCCTTGAGTTAAGATTTTAGAATCAATGCATTTCATCGAGTTGTATGTTGAGAGATTCTCAGCTGACCCTTCAGTTATGTCTTGAATTAGGCACTTTTGTCCTCCTCATTATTTGTAGGAAGTTATAATTTGGCATTTGCATGCACTTTCAGTCTTTCATGCCTGTGAACAGGCATGTTGCCTTTTTCCTTTAATGGATGCTAAGTGTATGTTGGTTGTAGACTGTATTAGAAAGCCGTGTGATTTAAGATAAGATTCTCTTTGGATTTAGGAGTATCTAGTGATTAAGGATTTAGGAGTTTCTAGTGATTAAGAGCCGCAACATTACCTTCTCTTAGCTTCTAACATGGATAATAAACACTGCAGTAGTGTTTGAGACATAATCCAAAACATCATCCAATGTTGACTAAAACTAAACAAGGCTTCTTCATCTTCTTTCTTTTTCAGAATTGTAATGATCGACTTGGAGACAATTACTTATCCACTAAATCCTTATTTAGTTCTAATTTATAAGAATGGAATCGCTTGATCAAAGTCACAGATTTTCTTTTTTATGCTTGGGATATAATTTTGAGACAAATTTGGAGTAAAACATGTTTGATATTTCACTACATCCGCAAACTTGTACGACAACTGTCTCAAATATGCATCCTTGCACAAAGATAAAAATTACTAGATTGGAAAATGGAAATTCCTATAATAAGGACTGCAATACTAAAAAACCCTACAAGCTAGAGGAGATTGAGTACCACCATATTAGTGATCTTTATTAACTAAAACCCACTAAACAAACCAACATCTGAAAATCAAGTCAAAGTTGAGGCTTTCCTTTAAAGATCGTGTTGTTAATTGGTGGCCACAATAATTTTTGTGGAGTCTGGTTTCACTACATCCGCAAATTTGTTTTTGGTAAATAAAGATTCTTTTAATTTCACTATATCTTATGTAATAAGTAGTTTTGTGTCGTTCATGTTCAATTTTCACCTCTTACTTCAAACTTGTTGTCTTTAGAATTTGTTATAATTAGAGTAAGTCTTCATTCTCAATTACTAATACTTAGATTTTGTTTCGTGACATTACTAAATTTGCCTCTTCATTTACCAAAGGAGACAATTGTAACCCACCAAGAGAAGTTAAATTTTTATCATATTGTTGATCTAAGTCATCAATGTTTAACAAGTATAGTCAGACATATAGTTCACATGAGGGAAAACGATTTGTCTATATTCAACAGTAGTTTCCAGATTAATAATTGTAAGAATCAAAATTATCATATAAATCATTTGCAATTAATTTTTACAAAGGAATTATGTATATGAATTTGCTTGGCTTTATGAGTATATGTATTCCTACTTTATCGATTGTAGAAACCCATGTCGTAAGGGTATACCTACTTTTAAATTTGGTTAGAAGTCGGTGCGTTACAAACTTACAATGCCAAAAAAATGACAATCTAAAGGCATGCAATTCAATGGCAGGAGGTAGGAGCTGAGTATAAGTCTGACAATCTTACTTTGTACGGATCCGTAACTCTTCACAGGAATCACCGCTTAGTGCTGACACACTGCACACTTACATCACAGGGTCCACCCAATGAAGATGATCAGTAGTTGCACTTGACCATCGTTTAATCAGTAGAGTAGAGAGTAGAGACGCAGATTGTACAAACGAAATCTTCGGAGCCAAGTGGCTTGCAACATACTACGCCAAAGGCCTGTGGAGTATGGACCAGAAACCAACTCTGTATACAACGAATTAGGCCCAGTTTAAGTTCCAGTTGCATGCACTGAAAGTGAATGGATGGATATAAACTCGTTTGAGAAGCGTGCAACTGTAAGTAGCCATGCATCAGATTAGTAATTTAGTATATATGGGTTTTAAAATTATTGTGTTACCAAATTGATATAATCTCCTCTCGCTCTTATTTTCAAACCTTTCTGTTTTTAAGGATTCAAAACTTATGTGAGAAGTCATTACCAAGTTGGTAATCGCTATGCAAACTCTATCATCTTTCTGATTTGGTAATTACATAGCCGACACTTTTAAGCTATATTATAGACTAGAGCTGGCCACTGGGCCGGTTTTGCCCTGCCCGGCCCGGACCGGACCTGCGGTCTGGGTCGTTTTTTTTTTTTTTGAAGGCCCGGCCCAGCATGGACCCAGGCCC
>CAAKMY010011615.1:0-11540 GCA_901111285.1 Corrigiola litoralis
TATATAAGTGATTTATGAATGTTTGCTAAAGTAATATTGAATGACCATAATAAATGGAACATGTACATTACCTCAAGTCAAAATGACCATAATATAGAATGGTTATATAAATGAAACTCAAAGTAACATGCATAATATTATGCTTTAATAAAATATATAATATACAGTCGTGCCACAACGGCTCGGGGTCTAAAAAAGTAATGCTTAAAAAATAAAAATTGACATACTTAAATAATTAATTTATAAAAAATTACTAAACAACCGTGCCATTATGGCACGGGGTCTAAACTAGTTTTAGTACTAAAACCAATTACAATATCGAATTATCTATAGAACTCTGTGTAAAATATGTGAGCTAATGTACGGTCTATTTTAGGATAGATGATCGAAATAGTGCCGATACTTTTTTTTTCATTAACATGCTTTATATGTGTTAATAGGAATTCATTTTTTGTATTATACAACATCAATCACTCAACTTCGACTTCGGGATACTCATGCAAGTTGAAGGTGATAACTTCGCAATTTGTTCACAAACTACTATTTATTGCTTGTTTGGTATGAGGGAGTTGGGGTTGGAAATAGGAGTTCAACTCCCGGCCAGTTGTTGAAATTTCCTTATTTGTTATAGTGGGATTGGGAGTTGAGGAGAGATTGAGATTGGGAGTTGAGAGCCTCAATTCCTAATGATGGTGCTGGTAATTGGGTTGTGAATTCATGCTCCACTTAAATTTACTTAAATACCCTTAAGTAAAAAATCATCGATAAATCTCATACATTCACTTTTCATAAAAAAGGTATAAAAGTAACATAATTTGTATTCCTTATAACTACTACACCAATTCCCATGTCATACCAAACAAGGTAATGAGATGTAAATGATGAATTCTCATCCTCTAACTCCCACTTAAATTCCCACCTCAACTCCCATTTCCAATCCATAAATCATACAAAATGAGCTGTAAGTGTCTGAGGGGGATTTGTGTACAGCTTCCGTACACAAAAAAATAGTTGCGGGAGCTAGTATAAGCAATTTTGTGTCTAGAAAGAATAAAAATTTGTCTAGAATAGGAAATTATGTTCCTGGGAATAACAAAATTGTGTCTAAAATAAGCAATTATGTGTATAGAAAGAACAAAAATGTATCTGAAATAGGCAATTTTGTGTCTCGTGTAAGATATAACAAAAATGTGTCTAAATTACAAATAGCAGTTTGGAATAAATATGTTTAGAATAAACATTTTTGTGTCTAGTATAACACCAAAAGTGTATATATAGAATAGATACATGCGTGTCTAACAACAAAAATGTCTCAAAATAAACTTGTCTAGAATAGACATTTCTAAGTCTAGTAATAGACAAAGATGTCTAGAATATATAGTTGTTGCACCCAATTTTTATGTGTGACTGCCGAATACAAATATATGGGTAAGATTATATTACCCGTTCTTTTTTGGTGCTAAATAATTATAATCATATAATATGTTAGTTTTTATTCTACTAAAAAATTATATGTTAATATTGAGAAAAATATTTTTACAAATACATATGGAAAATGTTTAAATTGAGAACATTCTTATTTTTAAAAAGTCGGAATATTGAGCTTAAATGACTAAAAAGTAATAAAATGTAACATAGGCTACAAAAAAATACCTAGTGATCGAACTTATTGGTGTGAAAGGGTAGATCGAACATATACTCACAATTAACTATCTTTTGTGCGGCTTTAGCTATTTTTATGTACCTTAGAGTAAAAACTATTTACCTGTTTAATTTTAAGGAGGTATATAATATTTGTTATAGGGTATATAAAAAAAATAAGATAACATGGAAAATCTATAAATGATCATATTAGGGTACTTGTTCTCAAGTCTACCAAATATTTAGACGTGGATTTTTTTTCATTCATTTATCATTTTAGCATACACACAAATACAAAAAAAAAAATGAAGAACTGCAACATTTATAGAGTCGTTTACGCGGTAATTTGATACTAAATGTCATGTCATGATTACTAACCTCAAATGAAGATAAAAACCTTGTGTTGTTTTGGTTTTTCAAGAGGGCAGACATTTGGTGGTTTGACAAATTGTGAATATAGTCGCAATAAACCATGAAGAACGACAAGAGTGATGTATCGACCAAGTCGTTCTATATAATCTCCCTTCCATAGCCATAAATCTCATATTATGACCCACAAAGATCAAAAAAATCTAAAACTTGTGTTTAAACACTCATCTGGAAGTTATCTATCAAAAGTGTGCCTCCTCTAGTCCTCTCAACAAGAATAGTACGCAAGTTGAAAAAAGCATGAGATCTCATACGAATATGTCCCAAACAATGTGTGTTGTCACAATACACAATGATATTTGTTTGTTCTTGTCTCACACTATTACTTTTTTTTTTTGATAGGGAAAGAAATCAGAGTTGGCCTCTATAATGAATCCAGCCCAATCTCAATCTATCTATATCAGCATATGGTTGTCTTATTTTCCTACGATTTCTAGCCTTGTCTTGTAATCATCAAGAACAACGACAAAAACAGTTATAATTGTGTTCACAGCGTTAACTATCATTCCTCTAATATTGTCAGCCATCTAAACATGTCAAACAATACAAAATCAACATCCCAATACAATAAATAACCAATATCACAATGCGTTGCCCAGTATAAATCATTAATAAAAAAAAATACGAAACTAGCAATATCACCAATTTGAACCAAAAGAACCCAACTTTAAAACTCAAGCACCCTAAACCAACAACCCTAATTTTATGACTAATAGTTTGTTGTTGTTAGGCTATGTAGTGTTTGAACATGATATTGAGGTTTATCAGACCAACATTGAGGCCATTCATAATTGTCCATAACCAAAAAGCTTGTTCAATATCATAAGTTTTAATGGCGCCTTGTTTTATTTTACATGAAGTTCAATGAGAACTTCAGTTCAGTCACTGCCCCCGTGACTGAATGTTTGAAAGCTGACCAGTTTTAGTGGACTGAAGTTGCGTGAAGCAATTTTAAACCCATCAAGGCCAAGCTTACAGCAACACTAGTACTAGCTCTTCCAAACATTGGTAAAGTCTTGGAGGCAGAATGTGATGCCTTAAGAGTTGGAATTGGATCAATGTTCATGTAGGATAGCTTTTAATTTCAATGAGAGATTAAATGAAGTTAAGAAGAAGTATTTCAATGACAGATAGTTTTATGCCATTATTAGAGCTCTTGATCACTTGAGGCACTACTTGTTGCCAATAGAGTTCATGTTATACTCTGATCATGAGGCTCAACTCTAAAGTACATAAATAGCCAGCATAAACTCAATACAGACAGGATAAATGGGTGGAGTTTCTACGGTCATTACTTTTGTGATTTTGCATAAATCAGGCAAACTGAACAAAGTGGCTGATGCTTTGTCTATAATATAAATTGTTATCAATTATCTAGAAAGTAAGTTGCTTGGCATATAAGTTATTAAACAACATTATCCTACTGATATTATTTTGATGAGATATACAAAAGTACTAGTGATCGAGCAGCTACATGGTAGATTTATACAACATACATGCTTTAATTTAAAGATAAGTAGTTATGCATTCCACATAGTTCACTCAGGGAACTCTTAATTAGATAAGGACACTCATGAGGTCTTCCAGGATACATTGGGGATGATAAGACCACCACTATTCTCAAATATCATTTATGTTCTATTATGAAAATTGTTAAGAGGTGAAGTATTTGCCGGCAAGCCAACAGTAACAAAAAAACCTTCACAAGGGATATATACTCCCTTACGAGTACCAGGTGCATCTTGGGAGGATGTAAGCATGGCCTTTTCACTAGGAATGCCTAGAACTTAAAGAGGCAAGGACTTAGTCATGGTTGTTCTGAACATGTTCTCAAAATGGCTCATTTTCTTGCTGCTTGTAAGAAAAATAATGGCGCTCTGAAGATGGTTGACTTGTATTTCAGGGAAGTTGTCATGCTACATGGAGTACCTAAATAAGAACATTGTATGAGCCACAAATGTGAAATTTATGTCACATGGCCAGCTAGGCACCATACTTCTATTTAGCGCCACTTGTCACCCTCAACCAGATGGACTACAAACTAAGGTGGTTAATAGGTCTTTGGGTTTTATACTCAAGACTTAATTAGAATAGCCCTAAAGAGTAGGAGCAGTTTCTGCCTCAGGCAGAATTTGCCCACAACAGATCAGTCAACGGAAGCACAGGGTTGTATCCATTTGAAGCAGCTTATGGAACTAACCCCCTTACACCTCTAGATCTTTATGTAACTGTGAAAACATGATAATTACGTGTGAAAGCTGTAGAAAGAGTCGAGGGGATGAAAAAGCTTCACTCTGATGTCACAAACAGAATTTATAGAAGCAATGAGTCTTATATGGTACATGCCAACAAGCACAAGAAGCCAGTGAAGTTTCAACCAGGAAACCTAGTTTGGATTCATCTCATGAAAGAAATATTCCCATCCAAAAGAAAAAATAACAAGGGAAAATGGACCCTTTGCCATCATCAACAAAATGGAGAGATGTTTACAAGCTTGAGCTGCAGGAGAGTATGGTGTGTCTTCTACATTTAATGTAACAGACCTCAGTCTCTATTTTGCATGTAAAGAGGACTTAGGGATAAGTCCAACTCAACAAAGGGAGAATCATGCAAGAGAAACCAACAATCAAGAGCCTCGCGAACACTACAACAGTTGATCTCATCAAGTTCATCACATAATTAAGCAAGCAAAGCAGGTGCACTCTCACCTTGCTCCCCTTCTTGCTTTATCATTCAAGTTCAATGAGCAATTACTTAAGGCTAATTTCACAAGTGAAGTCCAAATTAGACTCTGGATAGTCCATCAAGCTATAATGTTGATTTTTGTCCATAAAGACTAGTGCTAATTCAGCCTGGATGACCTAAGTCCAGGGTTGTAAAGATATGTGTGAGTGCACGGTGTAGCCAAGTCCAAGGTGGTGTGACACATGAAATATGTAGCATGCGCATGGGATGCATCACTCAAGGGAAGGTGATCAAGTTTTAAGGATGTTTAGGGGTGTTCATATCTGTGGAGTTGTGTGATGTGGAAGAATCCTCCTGACTTTACAAAGGATGGTATGAACGAAATCATATTGTCGCTTGAGGGGAGGTCTTGAAGTAAGTATGTAGTCCTTGGTTTGAGAGCAGGATTGTTGAGGTATAAACTCAACTCCCACATTGAGGAAATAAGAAAGAAATTTTATTTCTTATAAGAGACTACGTACCATTTCCCTCGGCATGAGGCCTTTTGGAAAGTAACCAAGAACAACTTAATTTGTGAGAGTTTAGGCCCAAAACCGACAATATCATATTAATGTTGAGTGGAGATGGCAATGCAGCGAGCCAACAGTTGCTGAATCCACATATTCCCTCCTTCCTTTCAAGTCACTCGCTAACGAAATGGTATTCACAAACCCAAGAACAAGCTTAATCTCACTACTATTACTGTTCACTCGTCTCTCAACGAGACTACCAATATAACTCAAGTTCTCAAAACTCCGGTCTGGCTCACTTCTATGCAAGTGGAATTTGATTTGCTACTTCGTACTCATACTTGGGACCGTGTCTCACATTCTCCTTTTCAAAATCTCATAGGTTGTAAGTGGGTTTTCTCGACAAAATATCATCTTGAGGGCTATGTTGATATGGTCATAAAGTCCACCTTGTCTCAATGGTTTTGACCAATGTTGATTATCTTGAAACGTTTATGGTTTATCCCAGTTTTTCATATTGTCCTCTCTATAGTCATTTTCCTTAAGTTCATTGTGTTAGCTAGACATCAACGATGTCTTTCTTGGAAGCTCCTTATTATCTTGAAGGAGGGTGACTTCACGATTTTGTTGATTCCACTCATCCCCATCATGTTTGTAAGTTACGACACAAACAAGCTTACCGAGCCTAGTACAATGATCTCAAAGACTACCTCCACACTCTCGGTTTTTATAAACTCCATATCCGACGCCACAAGTCTGATACCTTCTACATCTTTGTCAACGACATAATCCTTAATGCTACTCTCTTACATACCATCATTACCAAAATTATTTCTCATGTCTTCTCCTCAAAGACCTTGGCTAGCTTTCTTATTTTATCGGCGTTGGAACTCAGCCTCATCTCCTTGGTCATTTCCTTAATCAACATTATAAGTATGTTCAACACCTCCTTGTTAATTAAAGATTAAATGTCTAAAGCCAAAGTTACTGCTCACCAATGATTTATCATATGCCGTTTACTGACTAGTGGATCTCCCATATCCAGTATCCACCCCACTGATTATAGAGCGCTTGTTGGATGTCTGCAGTTAATACCTCTCTTTAGTAAATTCTCTTAGTAATTTGTACGATATGTTCAATAGACTTTTTTATGGGATTGTTGCACGAATCTACTATAGATACTTGTTTATCATCCAATAGTACCCAAATCAGATCAAATTTCAGCCGCCACAACCATGTCAAATAATCCGTACCCCCTGATGGAATGCTGTAAAATAGGTCAACATTTACAGAGAATATAATGACGCAATGTCAAATGAGGTTCATATATAGACTTCTTAGTTTAATTGAAGTATGTTTAATTATGTTAGATTTATTATCTGTATATTTGATTATTCAATATGAATGCCATATGACTACCAGTAAATGAAATTCATCATTTTTGAAAGAAAAATATAGTTAAACAGTTGACAATACACACCTTGAAGTCATCTTTCGACAGCACAACTTTAGCTGCACTGGTTTGTGTTTCGTGACCATACACATGCATTTACTGGTACCACAAGACCACAATACAGAATTCTGATCAAGCATCTAATGGGTCAGCAAAGTAGGTAGCAAAATAATGGCATTAGCTCTACTCACATGGTGAGCCCCAATACATAATGAACGTCCCTTTTACAAATTACAACCAATTAATTATCATCAAGGACTCATCTTGACTTGTTTACAAGTCCGTCAGTCCCGGCCAAGATTGCATACTTGTCTCTCCTTGTCAAGCTTGTACATGTATACCCTAGTGCCTTGCCAAGCTCCGCTTGAACATAATTTGCAACGTCAAATTTGGACATACCACCACCCCCACACGTCCAACCCTTAGGCAACTTCTCAAGGAATCTCACATGGCAATAAGGCCTTGGGTTCAGCATGTTCACAAAGGGATCCCATGCCTTGTTTCCTGTGGCCGTTGTCCCATAAAACATGGTATTCTTGACTTCAATTGCAACAGGAATAATATTATCGCATATCTCTGCGAACATGGGACTAAACCTTAATAGACAAGGCTCCCTACAAGTAGTTCCTTCGGGACAAACTACAAGGCTTCCTTTCCTCAACGCTTCACGCATGATGTTGGCATCTTTCTCCTTGTCCCTTGTTAAGTTGATGGTCTTAATAGGAGAGATTATTGCGGTGAACTTGCTTACACTGTACGTAAGCGCCGGTAGATTGGTTTGTAGAACTAATGAGACGTACACAGGATCGAGCACTGACCTATGGTTACATACATATACCACACCCTTTACTTTTTCATCTTTTTTATTGGCATCTTCGTTGTTTGATGGGCAAGGCTTTTGTAAAGTGTAGCTTACTCCCATCGAAGCTAACACAAGTGCGGATATTCGGAAGGGTAATAGAGAAAATAGAACTCTAAATATGCAAAGGATAATCCCAAATGGTAGCCAGATGAACAAAATTAGGGAGGCTAGTGGGGTGGGCTCGAATACTAGTCTACTATCATGGAACAACAAGGGCTTTGGGTACTTGTCCCTCGGTAGATATTTCCAGTTAATTTTATCATCCTTGCTCACCAAATAGATGTCCTGTTACAAAGTAATAAAAATTATTCTTCAGTTGGTTCACGGACAAGATTGATACTACTTCATTATGCATGGAACATCATAATCGAGACTCAATAGTGGTAAATAAGAAGTCAAACATGTCTGTTAGTAATTTGTTACGGCGTACTTATTTGCACTGAAATAGACCATATTAAATCTCCATGATAACTTTATTTAATCAAGTGAAACTTATATTTAATGTAACGCACTTAAAACCCCTAATAGTCATCAAGGTATTAATTATTAATTACACCCTACAATGAGCCTCATTAGATCCTTTTTAAACATCTCCAATAAATATATGATTCAATATTATTTTTGTCATCTTTATTGCTCTCAATTTGTGTGTTTTTGTTTTAAGGATTTTGAAAGTTTTTGCTATCCAATGTCAAAAAAGTTTTTGCTATCATATAGTAGTGTTTAATAGCTTTTTGGTTCGCAAAAAAGCTAAAAACTTAACACTCATATTTTATTTCATCAGAATATCAATTTGAAGCTATTAGTCTTTTCCACACAATTAAAAATTGAGACTATTAATACTGGAATGCACATAGCCTGAAGTTGGCTTAAAGAACGTTGTCTTTTCATGCAAATCTATTGAAGATACATTCTAGCTGAAAGTGAGGATTACCTTGCAATAAGTGAAGGGGAACCTTATCAAGGATTTCATGGCATCACCAATAATTCCAGTTACTTGAACTTCCGTATTTGAGAGAATTTCCTTAGGCATGATTTCTTCTACGCCAATGTTTTCCACTAACCCCAAGTAATATCCTCCAAAATCCTTAATCTCTTCCCCGACAATGTCTTGAACTCCCAAGTAGTCCACTAGGAAGCTTTCAACCATTACCCTAGGCAATTTACTCACTCCCACCCTCCTACCAAACTTCCTGACAACTTCAAGACCTTTATGGCCAACATTTTGCAGGAAAAACTTTGGCAAAACAGTGCTTCCTATCTTGAATTTATCCTTCTTAATGCCAAAAAAGCATATGAAGACCATTACTTTTAACCTCATAGACTCCCCTATGATGCAAAGTAAGGGGTAGAAAATGAGCAAGATCAGGGCTCTCAATGGTCCTCCTCCTTCAAATGCTACTAACATGAAGTAAGAGAACACTGAAGATGATTTCAGTAAAGCTTCTTCCACATCAAAAACCAAGGTGGAGTTTTGAAGCTTTTCATCTGCCACATTGGTTAGTGAAGTGTACTTGTGGTACCTTTGTGACATTGAATGATGAAAAATTGATCTTTGAACAACAGACTGGTTGCGTTGTTCACTAAGGAGTACTACTGGTGCAGAAAATATGGTTCCGTTTATTTTTGTTTAGGGTAAATACAAGAGATGGTGTTATAAACAGCAAGCAAGTCTTGTACCGTTTCCTTTATATGGAGGTTCGGTGAAGGTCACTATCAACTAAAGAACACATATAAGAATCATGTGATAGCTCATTGCCTCATTGGTAGTAGACAGTAGTTGAAACTCATAACTTATAAGTTTGCGCGCCGGATTATTAGTTAAACTAACAAATAGAAACAAAAACAAAAATTACCCCTCCATTTCAGTATTTTGTCCTCATTTCTATTCTAAACATTTTTAGTATTTTATTCTCATTTCCTTTTTTGACTCATCCACTTACCCATAAATATGGAGTATCGTATAAGTCAACTACATACATACATACATTAACGGGGTATATCATCAATTTCTTAGTACTTTTTGAAGAAGTTTAGTAAGAAACCGTGTTATTTTAATTGTATTGGAATGATTGCTCATTTAGATTTAAACTAGTGAACCAATCATTCCAATAAAGTCAATTTTTTCGAGTATATTTGAACAAACAATACTACGAGGGAAGGGAATACGAGAATTACATCATGAGACAATTGTCAAGTAAACTTCCAACATTGGACCAATATCTTACTCCTTTTCAATGATACTATATATGTAGTTAAGGTTTTTTATTTTATTTTTTTTAGAGAGAGCTTAAAAAATGTAGTTAAGTTATTTACCTAAAATTGGTAGCAAACTAGATTTTCAGTGAACAAAACTTCAGGTCATGATTGTGTTTTTCTTGTCCTTTTTTCTTTTCTATTATGGGCATGTTAAATTTCGACATCAACATTAATAAAAGCAGTTCCATGATTCCACTGCAACAATGGTGTCCAGCTTCTACAACGGTAATAGCAGCGCCATAAATGTCATGATGTCCGAAGGTTCAAGAGCAATGGCCGGTGCTTGTCCTTTGACGTTTGAGTATTCTTATTTTTTACTATAATTGGGAATTATTTTTATGAAAATGGAAGAAACTGAAATTATAAGTACAAATGATAACGAAACTTAAAACTATAGTTTGAGTCAAAGCTTACACATATTACAACCATTTAGGTACGCACATTATCCTATATGCACCCATTGAGTCGAAGCTCATACACTTATTACATCTCTGTAGTCGATACTCATCTATTCGTCAGTTATCCAGTACCTCTCAGCACCAAATTTAATGTCTACTTTTGATTTCAAGTACTAAATATTGAAAAGACTATACCATCTTTACACAGTTACATACCCCTCAAAAGAAAGAAAGAAAAACAAAACATTATCATATAAATTAAAGTGAAGTAAAAAATTGAAATTCAAAGTGGAGCATGAGCACGATGTCTATGTGACGATTAAATTCGTATCGAGGGAGCGGAATGGAAGGAGAGCAAGAAATCCTTTGCTACTCCATTATTTTGTTGTGCCTCCTCATTCACTATTTTTTTTTTTTTTTTCATGTAAAAAGTAGTTGAGTCTAGATAGATCACCGATTCACCAACCATAAGCTCATCACATAGAATGAGCAACAGAGCAACTTATAATGATGTTTATTGAAGACAAATAAACAGAATGCCTAAATCATATTACGTACTCGTGCTGAAATTATGGCCTGTTGAAGAAAATTTACTTATTGCCTTACTATAGAGTCGGTCGAAGGGGAATAGGGGAGCTAAGAGGCTACTCTAGCAGGTGTTTGCAACTTTCCATTTTTTTTAGAGAAAATTGTTTAAAATTTATAAGAACTATTAAATTTTATACCTACAAAATCTAAAAGTTTAATTATTACATCCCTTCAAGAAAAAATTCCACTACCGTCCCTACAAACAGGCAGTCAACCAATGAAGCCACTCTCACAGACTTTTAATAGGGACAACCAACTAAGCTAAAACTGATAGATCATCAATTCATCATAGTCCTTAACTCCTTACTCACTCTTGTAGTGGTAGTACGTGGTAGTTTCTGCAAGAGTTAGGTTATTTTTCTGGTAGTAGTTTGTACATTAATTAGGTTCATAATACATGCTTTAGATTCCGACTGCATTAAATTGTTGTGCTTCTCTCAGTTTCTTTTATTCTTGGATGTATCGACAATAGAGTTCTTTCTATATTCTTGTAATAATGCTTTGTAATTTGTTGCCAAGTGTTTAGTCCATAACATTTTAGTAATTATTAATCTATGTATCTAATCTAATAGTAGTTAATATATAAAGCAGAAGAATTTCAAAGCTTTACATCGAGTCCAATTATTTTAGGAGTCTCTTTAATGTATTTTAGGAGTTTTAATTTATATTAGGAGTCTTTTAGTGTAGGTATTTTATTACTATAAGAAATATTTTGG